>BSBK01008738.1:422500-552502 GCA_027943335.1 Chamaecyparis obtusa | reverse complement strand
ACCTCATCGAAAAAGAAGCTAAAATTTACTAGTGTCTATAAGTAGATATCCTCGAATGTCAAATCTGGAGTAAGTTCATTAAGTTATCAGTTGATGGATTATCCTTCTTTAATATTTATAAATAATGAGGGTTAATATAGAGTAATATCCTAACATACTTGGTTAGTAGTAGTGTTTCCCTAATTCAATATTACTGACTTACACTATTTATGGATTATAGGACAAGTGATGGGAATGGGGTCATTACAAGTGGTATCAAAACATGATCCTACCATCCTATAGGGTAAAACAAATACAAATAAATAAATATATAAAACATGGAATCAACACATACGTATATACTTCAGATTATATCAAATATATATTACAAATAGAATATAAATATTATGGATAAACTATTCATGGCATATATGTCTTGTCTCCTAATCAATCAGAATCATTAGAGGAAGTCAATTAGGGAGTTGTAGTTTACTAGTTCCCCCAATCTAAGTAGGCTACCCCAAGGGATGGAATTGTCATAGTGGGGTGTCTCTGCCTTTTGTGGCCAAGAGGTGAGTTTTCATAGTGGAACTTTGTGCACTCTTGGGCATAGTTGGGCTGAGAAGTTTACAAGAGCACTCTCGAGGCTCTCCTACCAAACTAAATCATGATTGATTAGGGAAGACACAATTAGAATTCTTTGTTTTCCAATCAATAAGAATGAATTGAGAAATGTGTATTATGATTATACTTTTTGTATGCTTTGTCTCTTCATACATCAATGTGTATACTTTGTGTATGCTTCATGTCCTCATGCATTAATGTGTATACTTTGTGTCCTAATGTGTATACTTCATGTATGTTGTATGTCTTGATGTATTAGTGTGTATGCCTCATGTTTTCATGTATCAATGTGTATGCTCCACATCTTCATGTATTAATGTGTATGCTTCATGTCTTCATACATGTAATTCATGTTTTTAGATGTATCACCTTAATTTGATATAGAGTAATTTAGAGAAACAATGCTTGTTATCATACAAATGGTGATTTTATAGAGTTTAGATAAGATCATAATACCCTTTCTAAGTAAGGAAAATTATAATTTCATGAGGGCAAGAAATTTTGGTAGGGATGGTTTGTCATGAGCCATGCTTGGCATATAGATGCATGCATAAAATGTTTTTGTATTAAGTTCTTATTTAATTCTTGATCTGAATTAATTAAATAAATTACTTATATAAATAATATTATATCACTATGTTAATAATCAACAATAATGATATATGGTTATACCATTAGTAAGAAATATATAATACCATAAATAATTTGATATTATTATGATATATAATAAATAATTACATCAATAAACTTATATAACATTCTACATATTAATATTCCTAATATATAATTATATATAATGTAAATAAATTGTTATTAATTATAAATAATTAACAAATAGGATGAAAGGGTTTGGTAAACCATTGTTAAAGGACATGACCCATGGTATAAGGAGCATATATAAACATGGTAGAAAAAACAAGGAAGGCATGAGGAAAAAGACCAGGAGAATAGGA
The DNA here is from genome assembly GCA_027943335.1 of Chamaecyparis obtusa. NCBI lineage: Eukaryota > Viridiplantae > Streptophyta > Pinopsida > Cupressales > Cupressaceae > Chamaecyparis > Chamaecyparis obtusa. Next base: position 550,946 of record BSBK01008738.1, on the reverse strand, counting down.
TTAGAAAATGTAATAATAAAAAGACAAAAACTACATCCTTTATAAAGGGAGGATATAATAAAAATGATAGGAGAAAAAATAAATAAATGAAAGGAGAAAAATAGTGATAAGAGAGGGGATTATTCAATGAGAAGATAGGAAAATAAATATAAAAGAAAATCATGGATGAAATGTAGGAGAAAATAAAGGAGGAAATGTAGCAGAATAATAAAAGTAAAGAAACATTGAATAAGCCAAAATAAAAGAGATCCCACGTGGAAAGAAGGTAAATATATCTTTGTTTGAGTTAATTCACTTCTAAGACTTTCTTGAATTAGATAATAACAATAATATGAAAAAAAAATTGGAATAATAGGTTATGAAATAAATATTGAAATAATAGATTACAAAATATATTAATATTATTATGTAGTAAACATATATCTGAAATAACTCAAATATATTGATAAATAAGTAATTAACATATATAATTGATTATGAAATAAATACATTATATATAGAGGAGTGTGATTTCTCATGATTATAAATATGCAATTATTTAACAATGGATTTTCATGATTATATATTATTCAATATAAATATATTAATGTATATCATTTGTATAATAATGAAATTAACTTATATATGAATTGTATATAGGGGCTATATGATTAAGAATAATAATAATATGAAATAATTAATAAGTAATTATAATAATGAGAAATATATTAGATTGATAATGTTAATACTAATAAGACAAATATTAATACAACAGGTCTAAGAATCAAACTACAAATTGTAGAAATCTATCTCTTATAATTTATTAAAGTATTATGGGGTAGGGAGTTTTTTTGAAGGGAGAGGTAGAGTAATTTTGGGCACATGACAATTGTCTAGTATGTTTCATGTGCCCCTGGCATAGTAATTCTTCCACCTTTTGATGATGTTAGTAAGGAAAAGAGAAGTAATTCTTGTGATCTACAAGTAGAGGTCCTCGAATGTAAAATCTTGACTAAGTTCATTAAGTTATCAGTTGATGGCTTGTGCTTCTTTAATATTGATAAATAATGAGGGTTAATTAGAGTAATATGCTAACATAATTGGTTAGTATTAGTGGTTCCATAATTTAATAGTCCCAACTTACACTATCTATGGATTATAAGACAAGTGGTAGAAAAGGGGTCATTACAAGTGATATAAGAAATGAGTTATTTATATTATGGATAAACTATTTAATTAGAGAACTTACACATACATATATAGTTGATATTATATCAAATATATATAAGAAATGATTTATATTTATATTATGGATAAACTATTTATGACATATATGTCTTGTCTCATAATCAATCTAAATAAAAGGAGGAAGTAAGTTATGGAATTGTAGTTTACTAATTCCCCCAAGCTAAGTAGGACACCCCAAGGGATGAAATTATCATAGAGGGACATCCCTTCCTCTTATGGGCCAAGACGTGAGTTGTCATAGTGGGATGATGTGTGGTCTTGGGCTTAATTAGGATGAGCAGTTTGCAGGCGTCCTCTCAAGGTTTTCCTACCAAACTAAATCATGATTGATTAGGAAAGACACATTTAGCATTCTTTGTTTTACAATCAATAAGAATGAATCGAGAAATTTATATTATGTGCATACTTTCTATATGCTTTGTGTCTGCATGCATCAATGTGTATACTTTGTGTCCTCATGCATTAATGTGTATACTCTATGTCTTAATATGTATAATTTATATGTATCCTTTTGTGTCTTCATGTATCAATGTGTAGACTTTGTGTTTTCATACATCAATGTGTATGCTTTGCATGTTCATGCATTAATGTGTATGCTTCGTGTCTTCATGCATTTAATTCATGTTTTATGATGTATGGCCTTAATTTGATATAGAATAATTTTGAGTAACAATTCTTGTTATCATACAAATGGTGATTTTGTAGAGTTTAAATAAGATGATACTTCCCTTTCTAACTAAGAAAAATTATAATTTATTGAGGGCAAACAATTTTGGGAGGGGCGGTCTTTCATGAGCCATGATTGGCGTATGAATGCATGCATAAAATGCTTTTGTATTTAAGTTCTTATTTAATTCTTGATACAAATTAATTAAATAAATTACATATATAAATAATATTATATCACTATGTTAATAATCAACACTAATGATATATGGTTATGCCATTAGTAAGAAATATATAAAACCATAAATAATATTATATTTATATGATATATAATAAATAATTAATATTAATAATAAATAATTATATCAATAAACTTGTATAACATTCTATATATTAATATTAGTAATTTATAATTATATATAATGTAAATAAATTATTATTAATTATAAATAATTAACAAATAGGACGAAAGAGTTTGGAAAATTGTTGTTAAAGGACATGACCCATATGAGAAAAATAAATAAATAAAAGGAAAAAATAAATAAATGAAAGGAGAAAAATAATAATAAGAGAGGGGATTATTCAATAGGAAAACAAGAAAATAAATATACGAGAAAATTAAGGATTAAATGTAGGAGAATATTAAAAGAAAAGAAACATTGAATAAGCCAAAAGAAAAGACATCCCACTGGAAAGAAGGTAAGTATATCTTTGTTTGAGTTAATTCACTTATAAGACTTGCTTAAATTAGATACTAATAATAATATGAAATAAACATTGAAATAATAGATTGTACAAAATATTTTAATATTCTTATGAAGTAAACTTACATTTGAAATAACTCAAATATATGGATAAATAAGTAATTAAAATATATAATTGATTATAAAATAAATACATTATATATAGAGGACTTTGATTTCTCATCATTATAAAGATGCAATTATTTAACAATGGATTTTTATGATTATAGGTTATTGAATATAAATATATATATTTATATATATCATTTGTATAGTACAATCAAATTAACTATATATGATTTGTATATAGGGGTTATACAATTAAGAATTATAATAATATGAATTAATTAATAAAATGATGATTATATTAAATTGATAGTGTTTATAGCAATAAGACATATTAATATCATAGTTGTAAGAATTGAACTACAAATTGTAGGAATCTATCTCTTTTATTTTATTAAGGTATCTCGGGGTAGGGAGTTTGTAGAAGGGAGAGGTCAAGTAATTTCGGGCACATGACAGTTGTCCCAATGTTGGGGTTAAGCCTTGAGGGAGATTGCTTGTAGTCTGTTTCATGCACCCTTGGCATAGTAAGTCTTCCACCTTATGATGATGTTAGTAAGGAAAATAGAAGGAATTCTTATGATCTATAAGAAGAGATTCTTGAATGTCAAATCTGGACTAAGTTCATTAAGTTATCAATTCATGGCTTGTCCTTCTTTAATATTTATAAATAATGAGGGTTAATATAAATTAATATGCTAATATACTTGGTTAGTAGTGAACAGTTGGAATATGGAGTATAGTTGATAGTATGATAAATAAGTTAAAATGTAGTGGATGGGTGTGTGATGAAAAATGTTATGGACATATAAACTAAATAAAATAGAAATACTTATCTCGAAAGAAGGATGATGAAGAAATCACAATTTTTTGATGTTTGTCCATAGTTTCGGGAAATTCTGCAACCTACTCTGGACTGGAAATGTCAAGATAGAGAAAACCCAAAAAAAAATTGTCCTTCTAAGGTCAAGTTGACTTTGACCTAGATAGCAGGGCACAATCTTACCCTAGGGTACAATCTTACCCCCACTGAAGGTCATCCCTAACTTGAAATAGCTCTGACAAAAATTCTATTCGCGGATCCCAGAAGTTCATCGAAAAGGGTATCCAAAAATTCACTTCAATTCACTATTTTGTACCTGTACCTGAAAGAAAAATGGTTTTTGTTGTTTGGATGAGGGCTTTTCCTTGGTCAAACCCCGGTTTGGAATCAACCTTAATAATGGAATTGAAATAGAGAATGCTAGCAAGTAGTAGAAGTAGATCTAACAATGAAGCTATGAAATTCAATAGATATGCAATTGTATTTCAAATGTAAACAACTGTATTGATATGAAAGCTTGAACATAACATTAAAAAATGTAAATCAAAACCTACATGATTGGAATCCACCTTGAGGGAAAGAATGAATGGATCTTGAGGATGAACAAAGGATCTTGAAGGAAGATCACACCACCATGATGGCTAGATCTAGGGTTTTGAATGATGAATCTTGAATGCCTAAACCAAATCCCTTCAAAGGCTTGAATGCTCAAATCATTGATCTTCAAAGGAGAACTTGAATGGAGAAGAGGAATTGAATGCTTCCTTGAAAATGCTTGATGAAACGCTTGCTTGATCTTTCTTGAGTGCTTGAGAGATTATGAGATGAGATTGCAAAACTTGATGGTGGATTGAAAAAATGATTGAGGAAGGCTTTGTTTTATAGTGATCTAGGGCACAAACTTCTAAAGAGTCTGACACTAGAGAATTAAATCCCAATTAATCTTAACCCCTAGAAACGGACCTAGATTAAATGCAATTTAAGGCTTTATCATTCTGAAATTTGAAACAGCTGACTTGAAAGTGGGAAAATGAAACTTTCTGAAACCCGACATCCTGAAACTTTCAAAAACTAAAATCTAGACCTGGGGTCAGGGATGAGGTCGACTCTACCCTAGGTTAGAGTCAAGGTTGACCTTGACCTAGTTTAGGTTCTAGGTCATCCTTGACCTAGAAAGTCAAAGTCTCCAATTTCTTAGAGAAAGTTGTCAGAAAGAGGTTGGAAATAGTGGGAGAGAAGTAGAATAGGGGGGAAACTACCAAATCCATGCAAAGACCTAATCAAGGTGCTTGACATGACCCTAGGCCACTTAATCAGAGAGCTAAACACTCTTATCATGGAAGTGCTTCCACTTTAAGATGATACATTAAGCCCCCACTTTAGCAAGAGTATGGACTCGATGCAAACTTTTGGTAAAGGAGAAGAAAGAAAAGATTTAAGTGGATTCACAATGAGATAAAATAGCTTTTAGCTAAGGACACAAGCCCCCAAGCTAAGAATTCTAACTCAACATACACGCACGAGGGTGCGAAAAGAAAACCAAAAGCAACACAAAAGAGGAGTTAGTACAAACAAACCCAAATCAATTAGCATAAGAAACCTTGCTAAGAAATATTTCTCATACTAATATCATATTTGGAAATCTATCATAAAAACATAAATGATTACATAAGAAATACAAGAAAAACACTATAAATAACATAGCTTCATGATCCAGTCCTACTAGCATGAAAGCAAAAAGAGAGAAAAGAGAAAGTGATTACCTCACCCAATAAGATGCCCACCTTACCATGAATAACCAAGGTAGGGAGATTCAAATAGGTGGCCAAACTTTATAGTTCACCCTTAAACTGTGCTTTCAATTATAATGTGTCTTCTGATGACTTTTGGAATACCCATAGATCCACCTTCTTATATCACTATGACTATGAAATGCATGTCTCCTCGGGATTTAGCAACTTATGTGGGTTACCTTCAGAAGATTTAGGATGTTGGAAATGCATGTCTCTTCAGGATTTAGCAACTTATGTGCATTACCTTCCAAGGATTTAGCATATTGAAAATTGAAAAATGTGTGTCTCTTCAGGATTTAGCAACTTATGTGTGTTACCTTCCAAGATTTAGCATATTGAAAATTGAAAAATGCATGTCTCTTCAAGATTTAGCAACTTATGTGTGTTACCTTCCAAGGATTTAGCATGTAAAATAAATAAATAAAACTATAGTACAAGGGAGACCCTATATATGCCCCCCTCCTCATCGTGGTTGTCTACTAGACATGATAAGGAAGAGGAAGAGGATACCTACTTCATAATGCAAGGAGATATCTTGTTTACATCAATGTACACCATTTTCATAGAGAGGGATATTGATCCCTACATCCAAGAGTATAGATAATTGTGAAAAGGATATGTCACTCATGGAAAAAGATCCTTGATGAAAGAGATCTTATCAACAAGACCCCCACCATAGAGGAGTGCTTTTAGACAAAATATCATCTTTCAAAGATAATTCAGGAGGGAATAAAGATTCAATCATCAAGCCCCTACAATCAAGAGGAAGAGGAATCTTTGAAATGAGGGAAACAACTCTAACAAAAAAGCCAGGGTAAGTGTTTATAAAAGAACATAATTTGCAACATAGAGAAGAGGTGATGACCTAGGACAACAATCTCTCATATAAAAAGGCTATCCATAGTCAAAACATCTGTCACTATGATGAAATAATATTGCAATATAAATAAATATCACTAAGCTAAGGAAAGTAGATCTCTAGACAAAGAGAAAGAAGGAATAACCTTGCCCCCCAGGGATGAAGGAAATGGATACCTTTAAAAAACAAATATCTTAGAAAAGATATCTTGAATAGGATCTATGGATGATTATAAACATAATACAAAACCATAGAGAGATAGGATAGAAAGAATACCAATTAAGCCCAATAAAAAGCCTAATGGATCCTAGGAGACTGGATGGAAATACACCTCTTGCTCCCCAGTCCAAAGACAAGAGGTGATGAAATCTATATTATATCAGAACGAGGGGAATCCCCTATATCAAAATTATGAAGGAATTGTAAAATTGCACAAGAGTGAGATATAATTCCTAAAGCAGCTCTTTCTCTAACATATAACTTGAAATGTTTACAATCAGCAAGTAAATGTGTATTACTATAATGAAAAGGACATTTTTATTTGGATAAAGCATCTTTCGGTATAGGTTTAAATATTTCATTTTTGGAATTCATTAATTTAACATGCACCTTCTTAGCTAAATCTTGACGAGTATCATGATTATCTATTTTAGGTGTAGGCAGAAGAATATGAAGAGGAGCACGATGATCAATATCACCTAACTTGACTTGATATTGTGAATACCCAACACCATGCAAATCTTGTTTAGGGGGTATATGAACTAGAAACTTGATACCATGCTCATTAACCCCAAGCCCTAAATCTCTATAACCTTGTTTAGTTATCATATTATATCCTAGTGTACATATCATGTAAAGCTTCTAAATGAGATGATTGTTTATCATGCTCATGAGTAAAGGTTGTGTAAGGTGGAATAATAGGTTTTGAAGAAGTTTCTTTACCCTTTCCTTTAATATCATCATGAATCGAAGGAGAAGGTAAATCAAAGAAATCTTGCACATCTACATCCTGAACTATAGCTTGAATCCGATCATAAGTATGGGAAGGACAAGGATGAACAAATGGAGAATTAGGTATCAGATTAGGAATAGGAAAATTCAGAATCAAATTAGGAATGATAGGATTAGGATTAGGAAGATTAGGAGATGGTGTATCATCTACCAAATTCTTCACATTATCAAAGAGGATAATAATTCTACCACATGAATCTTTAATGAAAGTTATGAATGTAGGAAGATTAGTATCGGTCAATTTCACAAAAGCATAGGCAAGAGAAAAATGAAGGATCATCAACATAATGAAGTGAATGATACTCTCATAAACATCATAGGTATCATAAAGCGATGCTAAAAGAAGGGTAATAAAGAACATGACCACACACCAAAGCATCTTAAGAATCTTCATAGTAAATGAAATGCAAGAAATGTTTTTGTATTTTATTAAATATATAGATTTTTTTGTATTTTTGAACTTAAAATGCAAGAGCATAAAATAAACCTAATCTTAATGGAAGAAGAGATTAAACCACAAATCTAACACAATAGGGCATCTAAATCCACAAAAGAAAAAGGGGTAAGCTTGTTGGGCTCACCAAAATGAATAGTTGGAATATGGAGTATGGTTGATAGTATGATAAATAAGTTAAAATGTAGTGGAGGGGTGTGATGGAAAATGTTATGGACATATAAACTAAATAAAATTAAAATACTTATCTCGAAAGAAGGATGATGAAGAAATCACTATTTTTTTATGTCTATGCATAGTTTCAAGAAATTCTACAACCTGCTCTAGACTGGAAATGTCGAGACAGAGAAAACCTAGAAAACCTTTGTCCTTCTGAGGTCAGGTCAACTTTGACCCAGATAGTAGGGAATAATCTTACCCCAAGGCACAATCTTACCCCCCAATGAAGGTCATCCCTGACCTGAAACTGTTGGCAAGTTGTCTATATTGAAGTATATGACTAGATATAGTATTTTCATTATGGAAACAAAGTCATATAGCAGTTTGGAGTTAGCGCACTAAGTGTAAAGATCAGAAATCAATTAAGTGTTGAAGACTAGACAGCATACAGAGTTCCTACAACTCAAAGCACCTACGCCCATGTGTACAGATGAATTAAGGTATGCACCCTAGAAGTTAAAATTGTTAGACTATACATATGCTTATTCTAAGAGTGAATAAGTAGATATGCAAAGATGTGAAAGTTATAGTCAGTTGAAGTTGCACACCCAATGTGTGCCAACAGATAACAGAGCATAGAGCTAACTGTGACTATTTTGGTTTGTGATTGTAAATTAATGTTTTAGAGGCTATGCGCCCATTGTATTTAGGTTGCCGACATATGTACATGTATAATTGTAAGCACGCTTAAGCCAATTCATTTGGAAGTGTTATTTATAATTAGTTATAGGGCTGACCTAATTGTATAATTGGTATGAGCGCATAAATATAAGGTGCGCCCATTGTATTCGGTATGAAGTGAAAATAGAATTGTGAGAAGTAGGATAGAGGTATGTGAAGAGAGCATATGATGGAATAGAGCTTTGCAAGAGGTCAAAGCATCAACGCACCAAAGGAACTGATCTAACAAGCAATGTCACAATGACAGTTCACCTACAAATATAGTGTGTATATGATTCAGAAGGTTATGGCCTTCATCATTTGAGCAGTGAGCTCTAGGACAGTGAGTCCACTCCCCTAATAGGGATCATTGTAAAAGACTCCTAACAGGGTCTGACCCTTAGCAAGCTCTATTGTACTAAAAGCATTGTAAAGCTACTCCTAAAAGGGTAAAGGATCTTCTAACAAGGATCACAAAACACTAGTGCAGAATATTAGTGGGTATCAAGTCCCATCGGGGTTTTTACCTATTTAGGTTTCCCCATAACCATATTGGTGTCATGTGTTGATTTCATGTTTCATGTTTATGTGAATGTTTAATTCAGTACTTGAGCATTTATAATTCAGTATTCAGATTAAAGTGAAAAGTTAAAATATAGTGAACATTGATTCACCCCCCCCCCCCCTCTCAATGTTCCCATTCCTAACAAATAGTATCAGAGCTCTGGTCCTCAGCAAAGAAGTTTAACCACTTGAGGAGATCATGGACAAAGAAGATTTGAAGAAGAATCTTGAAGCAGCTCTTGAAGACCTGGACAACTCAGAAAGAGAAATTGAAAAACTAAAAAGAAAATTCAGTGATGCTCAATTAGTTATCAAGAAACTAAGAAAGGATTTGAAGGGATGCTCTCACAGTGATCTTGAAGAAAAAGTCAAGAAGTTGAATGAAGAAAATGCATCCTTAGTGAGTCAGCTTGAAGAACTTGATGACAAACTGATGAACAATCAAGATATCTACAATGAACAAGTTAAGGAGAACCTTCAACTGAATGAAGAGTTAAGGGAAGAAAATTTGGAAATCTTGGATCTAAAGAATTACAAAGAAAGATTGGAGTCTGAATTAAAAGATGCAAAGAATCACATTCACAAATTGCACACTAGTTCAGATTTGATAGAATCTCAATTGTATGCAAGAAGATTCAAAGGAGATACTGACTGTATTGGATACATTGAAGCACATAATCAGATTGATAAGATGCAAGAAAGAAAGGAGACACAAAAGGAATCTACTGATACTAAGAAGACTGAAGATCAAACCAAAGACAATGATAGTCCTCCTAAAAATGAGCACAAGCCTATTGAACGCACCTATTTTGCATGTAACAAGCAGGGACACATTGCAAGGAACTATACAGAGGTAAAGCCTTTTAATGGTTATTGTTATACATGTAATAGATTTGGTCATAGAGAAATAAATTGCAAGACTAGTAAGAAGAATAGGATTCAACATAATCAAAGAAATTAGAATCATACGAATGCAAGAAGTTCTCATAATGTTACATGTCAGATGTGTAACTATAATGGTCATACAACAAACAATGTAGACTGGTGACTCATGCCAATGTGCTTAGGAATAATAGACCTTCAGTGGTTTGTCACACCTATAACAAGGCTGGACATATCTCAAAGTTTTGTAGATCAAGAACGCAAGGTCAGGTAAGCCCTAAAAAGGCTGAAGACCAGTTTTGGATCCTAAAGCAGAATTCAAGTTTGTGAAGGCATTAGAAGATGTGAGCATGATTTGGTTAGATGGAAAGAAAGAAAATGTTGATGGTAATGTATTGGATGCATCCCTAGTGGACGCACCCTCTACATCTGCATGAATGGCCCTGAGGGTCATAGGGGGAGCTAATTTAGCTCTAGACCCCTACGTGGCTAGTATACTCATCCTCGGAGTATGCACCTTTGGACTTAAGCTATTGGAGTGTATTGGAACCTTTATGCAAGAGCGCACATGCTTATTGTTAGCAGAACTCAAGTTTGAAAATTTGAAGTGACAGCCCAGTTTACGCGAGTTGCATTAATGGCAAATTTCTTACTCTAAGTACACAAAAAGATGTTTGTTTACTCATTGCATTCATACTCAGAGCGATTGGAGGGAAGATTGAGCCTTGGAAGTTCTTGTGAAGAGTTGGAGATTAATTCATTAGTGATTGTAGTACATTTGATTGGTTGCAAGAAATCCTAGCTTGTTGCGCCAGTTCAGAAGCCGTCAAAACATCTCAGAGATCATTTGGAAAGAGAATATCAAGTAAGTCATGGCCACTCCTATTGTTTTCGATGTTGCTGAGAAGAAGCGGTATGTTTTCAAGAGGTACCCATTTAAATCAACCTTAGATGATTTAGAGGGAGCATTCTCCCGCATGCCGATGGGCGTCATGCATTTAGAAGACATAAGGGCTTACATCTATTGCAAGAAGGAACTTGTTGGACTAGATAGGTTAAGGGCACACATGGACACAATGTTGAAACCAAATAAAACGTTCATGGATGAATAAACTAAATGGAATGATCTCCCCATTGTTGAATATGCCATGACATATGAGTTCTATGAGTAAGAATGGATAAAGATATTGTTGAGTAGAATCCATCATGACTTGTTTTGGATTGGAGATGTACCAGTAAGAATCACAGGAGACCTAATTCATGAGATGATAGGCCTTTCTAAGACAGGCGCCATCCTTCCTATGGGTAAGGATGTCAGGAAAATGGTGGAGCAAGTGTGTAAATCAAGAAGTGATAAGCGCGGCATGACCATTGAGTCAATTGAGGAACCAGACATTAAGTTAATGTCAATGATACTTGGTTATAGGTTTCATCATACCAGCAGGGTGAATAGTGTGTCTGCATGCACTATTCTAGCAGCCATCTATCTTGTGCAAGAAGATGGAGAGTTCAACTTGTGTGAGATCTTGCGCGCATAGTTGATAGACAACATCAGGGCTATCAAACATAACAAGACTAAGGTATTCAGGTTTGGGTCCCTTATCATCTATATGCACCTTCATATAGTTTGTAAAGTGTCAAACTTGTATCTAGACAAGTCCATTCCTACCATGCCACAGATATCAAACAAAGCATCCACAGAAAGCACACATAGAGATTTCATTACCTTGGAATTTAAGACCTTCAGAGAAAGGATGCAGATGAGGTATAGGATTCCTAAAAGTATTGTTCAATATGCTTCATGGTGGAGATTGATACCACATGTATGGACGCTGTGGAACCTAGATCGAAGTGGATTCATCCACTTGGGTATGAGGTTGAGGAAAAAGTTCTTGAAGCCTTTGCACAAGTATTGCTATTAGCTCCCCAAGATGACAATGAACCTAGGTGGGGAATCTATGAAGAAAAGACTAGAGAAGTTGATGCTAAGCTGAACAGTGTTGCAACAAAAAGAAATGTTGCAAAGGTCACATCAGAGATCCTAAGAATACATGGTGTATCACAAGAATACCTTGATAAAGCAAGGGATGAGAAGATTTCCCTAGAATTGAAGAGCGCAACAAAAGAACAAGAAGATCCCAAGATGAAAAGGATAAAAATTGAGAAAGATGATAGTCAGAAGGATAAAGAGGACAATACTCCTTCTGCACCCAAAGATACTCCTCCAGAGTATAAGCCTTTATTCAAGAAAAAGAAAGAAGCTAGCACCAGTCATCCATCCTCACAAGAATTAAGGAGTAGGAAAAACACTCAAGCACCTCCTCAAGCAGGATTCAAACCTAACCTCAAAGTTCTATATGCAAGAATTGTTGATGAGGAAAGGATTGATCAAATAGGGAACTTCTATGAATCATACAGTGAGATTGATAAGTCTGAAATTCATGGTATGATTATCAAACATTTGATAAAGTTCAAAAAGACAGTTCTTGAATTAAAAATAGAAATACCAGATAATGTATGGGACATTCTAGAAAACCTTAAAAGACAAGGAAATGAAAAAGACCTAAGGATTAGGGAAAAAGTGCTAGAAGACACTCTGCCTATATGTTCTAAAGAAGAAATAGATCTGATCTTGAATTTGGTAAAGCCACACCTTAGAACAAAGATGAGAATTCTTCACATTATGAACAAAGATTATGAGTTGATAACAAAGGAAATAGAGAAGGCCTTTAAGAAGGTGTTGTTGGAACAACAGATCAAACCACCCACTGTGCCCGTCACTCATGCACCCATTAAGGAAGATAAAGTGGCAGAACCCACTAATGTACCAATGACAGGTCCTCAGAACTCAGTGCCCATAGTAGAAACTCAAACAAAAGTAAATCATTCTATGCCTATGACAGAATCACCCAAAGACAACACAATTATCATAGATAATGTGGAAATAGCCATGGCGGCTACTGATAAGGAGTTGGACAAGTTTGAGGAAGCATTTGTCAGCATTGAGGAAGCATAAATCTTATGCAACAATACCCCTCCCACTCAGCAAGAAGAAGTAATCATAGAAAATATATTTGATGAGAAAGAAGAAGAAAAGAAAGGAGTAGAGGTAGAAAAGAAAGATGAATCTTCTATTGATTTTCTCAAGGTGAAGCAAGAGGTGATGGATAGCACTCCCATCACTCTTGCCTTAGCATTGTTGTCAAGTTTCACACCTGACACTAGCAGTTTGGACTCCTAGAAGGAAGAAGACCTGATTAAGTTCAGCATCCTAGCTATGGAGAAGGCTAAGGAGAAGCAAGTAATGAGAATTCCTCTCCTAATGGAATCAGAAAATATTTTGAATAGTTTGTTGATAGAGGATAAGAAAATGATAAATGTACATTCAGTTGATGGTGTGAGCACAGTCATATCAAAGTTCAAAGTCAATTTCTCAAGCCTAGAAGAATCTACAGCCATAGTGACAGAGGAGAAGTACTTAAAAAGGAGACTAGATGAACTGATGAGTAATTTTGCACTAGACTTGAACTCTCTTAAGTCTAGTCAGGCATCATTGAAGGAGTTTGTAGATCAACGAAGGAAAGTCATTGCAGAATCCATGGATCAGTATAATTTCATTGATGCCCATCTAAAGAAGATCAAAGATGCAGAGGCAATAATTGAGAAGGTGAAGATTTCAGTGTTAGATACGTCCACTAATGTAAATATGTGTAACAATGTCTATCAAGGTCAATTAGACATAATTGAGAAGGCAGAGAAAGAAATGGAGAAGATAAGATCTAGATAGACTCAGTTGAGGAACGCTCTTGCACCCTCACTAGACACTCTCAATCAAAGCGTAAAGGAGATTGATGCGACCATGATAACCTATGATCAAGGTCCGAGCATAGAATTGGAGAAGATGGAGAAGCTTCAATATGAATTATGCGCCCATCTACAAATAGTCAATTCTCTGATAACCTTTTGGAAGAAGGAGATCCAGAAACTCAAGATTGCATATCCGGATGTTTTCCCTCAGTAAGTGTATGTAGATAAAGTTTTTTGATGCACCTTTGTCATTAATGTCAAATGGGGAGTTGTATAGAATATGGAGTATATAAGATGTATAAGGAGATATAAGAGTTTGTATAAAATGTATAGAAGACAAAAAAAAAATTGTGTAAAGGATCAGTTAGAGACTTGGCCATATTACTTTGTTGCCATAAATGACAAAGGGGGAGATTATTAGCAAGTTGTCTATACTGAAGTATATGACTAGATATAGTGTTTTCATTATGGCAACAAAGTCATATAGCAATTTGGAGTCAGCGCACTAAGTGTAAAGATTAGAAATTAGTTAAGTGTTGAAGATTGGACAGCATACAGAGTTCATATAGCTCAGAGCACCTCTACCCATGCGTACGGATGAATTAAGGTACGCACCCTGGAAGTTAAGATTGTTAGACTATACTTATGCTTATTCTAAGAGCGCATAAGTAGATATGCAAAGATGTGAAAGTTACACTCAGTTGAAGTTGCACCGCCAGTGTGTGCCAATAGAGAACAGAGCATAGAGCTGATAGTAACTATTTTGGTTTGCGATTGTAAATTAATGTTGTAGAGGCTATTCGCCCATTGTATTTAGGTTGCTGACATATGTACATGTATAATTGTAAGCATGCTTACGCCAATTCATTTGGAAGCATTATTTCTAATTAGTTATAGGGCCGACCTAATTGTATAATTGGTATGAGTGCATAAATATAAGGTGCGCCCATTATATTCAGTATGAAGTGAAAATAGAGTTGTGAGAAGTAGATCGGAGGTATGTGAAGAGAGCATATGATGTAATAGAGCTTTGCAAGAGGTCAAAGCATCAACGCACCAAAGGAACTGATCTGACAAGTAGTGTCATAGTAATAGTTCACCTGTAGATATAGTGTGTATCTGATTCAGAAGGTTGTAGCCTTCATCATTTGAGCAGTGAGCTCTAGGATAGTGAGTCCACTCCCCTAATAGGGATCATTGTAAAAGACTCCTAATAGGGTCCAACCCTTAACAAGGTCTACTATACTAAAAGAATTTTAAAGCCACTCCTAACAGGGTAAAGGATCTTCTAACAAGGATCACAAAACACTAGTGCATATCAAGTCCCACCAGGGTTTTTACCTATTTGGGTTTCCCCATAACCATATTCGTGTCATGTGTTGATTTCATGTTTCATGTTTATGTGAATATTTAATTTAGTACTTAAGCATTTATAATTCAGTATTCAGATTAAAGTAAAAAGTTAAAATATAGTGAACACTGATTCACCCCCCTTCCCTCAGTGTTCCCATTCCTAATAGAAACAACTTCGATAGAAAATCTATTTGATGATCCTAGAAGTTCACTGAAAAGGGTACCCAGATTTGCACTTAAATTCATTGTTTTGTACCTGTACTTGCAAGAAAAATGGTTTTGTTGTTTGGATGAGGGATTTGCCTTGGTCAAACCCTGATTTGGAATCAACCTTAACAATGGAATTGAAATAGAGAATGCTAGCAAGTAGTAGAAGTAGATCTAACAACGAAGCTATGAAATTCAATAGATATGCAATTGTATTTCAAATGTAAACAAGTATATTGATATGAAAGCTTGAACATAACAATAACAAATATCTTCAATATCTTTGTTAAAAGCTGGAACGAAGGAAAGGTGGAAATCGAAGGAAAGTCCTTCACTGTCATGGAAGAGGTGATTTCCTTGGTCACAAGCATCCCCATTGTTGGTAAAGAAATTTACAGAGATCATAAAATTTCTGATAATGTTGTTAATGACTTTGTTAGAAACGACGATGAGCTAAAGGCAATAGTCAAGAAGGGCACTCACTATCAGCCCACGGGTTTGAAAATGATGTGGCAATTTGTCCTCAAGGCCCTCATTTCTTACGTCACTCTAGATACCAGGTTTGATAGAATTTGTACCTACCATTTTGTCTCAATGAATCACTTTAGACATGGAAAGAAGATTTCAATTCCGTTTTATCTCTATTCCTCCATAAATGAGAACATTAATGGCTTTAGAGAAAAGAACATCGCTAACCCTGCACTGCATGAAGGCTTGCTTCTATTAATTTATGAATTTTTCAAAACCCAAATTTTTGGAAAGGCAATCACGGAGGCCAATGCTAACAGTGAAGATTTTGGGTTGGACTCCGTCCCATCGGGTAACAGTGAGGGAAAAAAATCTAAGGATAGGGTGGATAGTGAGGAAGAGCAGGAAAAAACTAGAAGGGGGTCCTTGACCAAGAAGCAACCCTTGAGTTTGGTCAAATTTGAAAAAGCTCTGAAAAAGCAGGACAGAAAGGAGATTACCTTAGATGAGGAATATAAAAATAACGAGGAAGACATGAATATAGATGATGAGGTGGGCAACCCAGAAAAACAAGCCACTAAAATGATGGAATAGGTCACAAAGGAAAACCCCAACTCTATGAGGGATTGCTAGGGTCGTCTCTCTGTCGATCTCATGATCAGCAAAGATAACTCCCCCCCTCATAAGCCCCTGCCTGGAACTAGCAATGAGGCTCAAGATCCTATTCTTGAGGATCCCATAGACGAACATGGCAACCCCTCTACTCAGTCCCCAATTACGCTTGAGACCTCAGAAGAGAATTCCAAAGGGGAATACCAAAGTCAAGACTCCAGTAAAGGAAAAAATATATGGAGGAATTTCAATATCAATATAGTGCACATGGGGATCATAAGGGAGGTTGTCTATCCACAAATCCTGGAGGATACTAAAGGAAAAATCCACAAAGAGGAGCTGATTGATTTCGCTTTGGTGGTTCTCAATGATAAAGCTAGGGAAATGGAGATGGACTTCCTTAGAAAACACTAAGAATAGTATGGTGGACCAGTTCAGGTCTTTCAAATGGCTCTTTCATGAAATCAAATATCTCAAAGAGAAAATACAGAGCACCAATGGTAAGGATCACAAAACAACTGACAGAAAGCAAGGCTTGGAGGAAAGGGTTGAACACCTATAATCTAAAATAATCAATCTTGAGTAAACCCTAAAGGGAATCACTGAGAAAAACTACAACATTCTCAAAGCGTCCAAAGACCACATCAAGCTTCTCATCAAAAAAATGGAAGAAAAAATGGACAACACAAATGAATAGAGCACTACTAAGGAAGAAAAGAAGAAGCCCAAGGAGGGTCCAGGAAAAAGAACCATAACGAGTACAAAGAAAAATAGGGATGTTCAAAAAGTTAAAGAGGCAGCAGAGAAAATGGAGGTCCTTGAACTTAACGTAGCTGCCATGCTCAAGACCCTGGCTTAATCTGGTGCCTATCTCTTTTTTGCTTGGTTTTCGCTCTTCTTTTTATGTGGATGCTTATTGGTTGGCCTTTCCTTGGCCTGTCTTTTAATTTTTATCCTTTAGCTTTGTTCTGATCTTGTTATTGCTACTTTTTATCTTGTTGTGGGTTTCAGGAACCTTATAAAACCTATTTTACTTAATCAAAAATATTAACAAATGTAAATCAAAACCTCCATGATTGTATGCTTGGAATCCACCTTGAGGGAAAAAATGAATGGATCTTGAGGATGAACAAAGGATCTTGAAGGAAGATCACACCACCATGATGGCTAGATCTAGGGTTTTGAATGATGAATCTTGAATTCTTGAACCAAATCCCTTCAAAGGCTTGAATGCTTGAATCCTTGATCTTCAATGGAGAACTTGAATGGAGAAGAGGACTTGAATGCTTCCTTGAAAATGCTTGATGAAATGCTTGCCTGATCTTGCTTGAGTGCTTGAGAGATTGTGAGATGAGATTGCAAAACATGATGGTGGATTGAGAAAATGAGAAAGGAAGACTTCCTTTTATAGTGATTTAGGGCACAAACTTCTAGAGAGGCCGACATTGGAGAATTAAATCTTAATTAATCTTAACCCCTAGAAATAGACCTAGATTAAATGCAATTTAAAGGTTTACCATTTTGAAATTCGAAACACCCGACCCAGAAGTGAAAAAATGAAACTTTCCAAAACTCGACATCCTGAAACTTCTGGAAATTGAAATATGGATATGGGATCAAGGACGAGGTCAACTCTTCCCTAGGTCATAGTTGAGGTCAACCTTAACCTAGGTCAGGGTTTAAGTCATCCTTGACTCTTCATGTTGTCCTTGACCCTTCAGGTCGTCCTTAACCCAAAAAGTCAAAGTCTCTAGTTTCTCAGAGAAAGTTGTCAGAAAGAGGTTGGAAGTAGGGGGGGAGAAGCAGAACAGGGGGGAAACTATCAGATCCATGCAAAGACCTAATCAAGGCACTTGACATGACCCCAGACCACTTACTCAGATAGCTAAATGCTCTTATCATTGAAGTGCTTCCATTTTAAGACAATACAAGTAGCAGTGATTCCCTAATTCAATATTCCTAACTTGCACTATTTATGGATTATAAGATAAGTGATAGGAAAGGGGTCAATACATAATAATACCTTGTTAGAAGTGCAAGCTTATAACAAATATGGAATGCACATTCATTCAGGCCTACTGCCTTGAGCTCACTACTCAAAAAGCCTTGGGCTATAACCCTAAGGAAGACTTTCACCTTAGAAACACAAATCAGTCTATAATCTGATGGATTTATGAACTCTATAGTAGCATCTAATTATGCCTTACTTAATTCTATCGAAGTAAAATCAGATCTTTGTTGCAATTATCTATGACTCCTTTAGATGAACAATTCAACCTTCACTGGATCTGTACACCTTCTTCACAAGAAATCCCTGGCATCCCCGATCAATTCTTCTCTTGTGCAAAAAATTCCAGACTTCTGTTTTTTCCCTAGATCCTTAAATAATTCATCAACTATAGTCAGAAAAATCTAACTTTCAAATTTCATCTCACAGTGCCAAAATCAACAATCCTGATCAGAGTATGTCCCCCAAACATAACTTAGATCCTTCATAATCACCCTGAGATCATAATCACCACTATAAAATGTTTTACTGTTCGCCCATTATTTTTTTTTACCAATTTTATTGATATGTTGACCAAGAACACAAAGAAAACCTCCTAAAACTGGAAAATCAAATCTCATCACCTTGATCAATCTGAATCACCAACTCATTAGACACATAATTCAAGAACATCCTTAGGCATCATGAAGAAGAAATAAATATTTGACTCTTCCACATCATTAAATTCTATTAGCATTGCTTTCCACCCATCAAGAACACCGACCCCTTCAATGAAACACTTGTAAATCCCTTATAGAGATTCACAATAACTATCCCTTTGAATTAAAGACACATATCTATGTCCTAAACATATTCCTAGTTGTGCAACCAAATATATCATCTTGAACATGTGTGAAACCAATCATTGCAACTCTATTACACTAGAAGACATTAAAGTAGTCAGTCACCATCTGTGATCTCATAAATTACTCAAATTATCATGTCCACACCTGCACTTTGATATAGACCTAGTAGACAACCTCTACATCATCCTTTGAGGTGCATGACTCCTCATCTTCACTATCCTCTCCTTTCTGTACCTCTAAACATACTATTCCTATGAAAAAATGCATATCTATGACATGTTGATAAAAATTCCAACACATCAAACTTACCAACAAGTGTGACATCATCAATTTGAGAAATTTGATCCCCTAACAACCCCTATCAAATACTAAATAAATATACATTAGAAAGTTAGTATATATTATCAAAAATTATTTTTAAATTAAGGTATTATTATATTTTAACATTTTATTTAAATCTCACCTCTAGCATCGAAGCTACAATGCACCAAAAGTGGAAGGAATATGTCATGGTGTATTGGCATGAACTATTGCATCCTGAAATGCACATTGTTTGTATATCATAACTATTAAATTTACCTATAAACAAAAATTTGTTTACATTTATAAGTTTTGAGTGAATAATAAATAAAATGTTCAAAATACAAATAAATGGACCTACACATTCTCTCCACTGAAAACACCATAATCATCAAGTCATCTATAAGGGCCATATCCTTCACATTGGAAACCTGACATCTAGTCCCATAGTGTGTATAAAAATTGGATGTGGAATCATCCTCATACACATTGATATATATCCTGTAACATATATGTTGATAGCTGGGACACATATGATACATGTGTTCACTAGAGCTAGGTGGTCCAACAGCAAGGTGGTCTAGCTAATGATGAGCGAAGTGGTACATGTGCTAGATCATCTTGTGGTCCAAGAGGCTCCAATAACTTTATGTCATTCTAAATAATGACATTAGTCAATGATGTAGCCACCTAAAGAGTCTATAACTCCATAGACTCCTTTAGGTCTACTGGGACCGTGACATGAACCATGGGTTTAGCATTTAGAGTAACCCTATTTTGAGGATCTACCACCCTGTAAGCCCCTAATCTATTCTAGATAGAGACTCTACCTTTATCCTAAAACTCCCTCATGTCAAATTAGTTTGGGCACTCATTGAGCATAAAATCACAATATAATTTCCTCAAAAAATATAATGGAACCTCATAATTGTAACGGGGTGGTTGGTTGAAGACCATACACCACCTTTCCCAAAAAACATTTTTGAGCCTTGTGTGATTACACCAATATATAGGAAACCTCTTTGAATCAAGAGGTAAGATCTCATTAGTTTTAGGCTCGGTGAAAAGAACACATATATCAACTTTACTTATGAATTTTCTTTTCACCTCATCATATGGAAAACTAGTAGAATATAATGCACGATATTTATACCTATATGTACTCCATTTTGTAACTTGTTCAAATACTTCCTTGGTACTATTAGTCATTGATTATAAGGATGTGGCATGTGAGGAATGACTCTTTCTCATAGGTCCTCAATCTATTCACTATTTGAGAAATTTGGGTTTCATTTTGTGGATAGTCGATTTAAGAGATCCTCTTGTGTGGTTTGTACAGGGTCTACTAGAGGAGCTGGAGGGTTTTGAGGCTCTTCTTGTTGAAGGGCATTGATTTGATGTTGATGAGATGCAAAGTTTCTCTCTTTAGAGACTTTTGATGTGTGTTTTGTTGGGGGACAGTTTTTTGAGAATCTACAATGAATTTATTAAAAAAAATTAATCAATTTTTTTACTATTATAGTTAAATTTCAAATGAAAAACAAAAAATGCATTACGAACCCGTGCGACAATGTGGCATGGTGGAGATTTGTTGAAAATAAGCTGAAAATTTTCTATTTTCACCAAAACACAATCATTTTTTGTCTATTTTGAGCTCTTTGCACTATTCTTAGTCCATGGCCAAGGGTTTTTGAATGACCTTTGTGCCATGACAAAAAAATGTTTTGACTTTTATAAAACTAGATTGATTTTTTGTTATAATAGAACGTTGATTGGATTTTTGTTGTAATAAAAACCTAATTATGTTTTTTTAAATTTAGGCTTGGTAATTACCAAGCCATAACCCGATTGAGTTATTAGGGATTCAATTTTTTTCTAGGGTGACCACTTTTTTGCACACCATCTTGGTGTACTTCCTTAAAAGACTCTTATATTGGTCTAAGAGTGCTCAAATTATCTAATGTCATATGCCAATTGTAATAAGAAATTGAGGAGTGGCCTAAGATTATTTTTAGGTGGTTTTACTTCCTATTATTTTTTATACCACAATTGTATTCATCCTCATAGGTTCCTATAAATTGGGACCTTGAGCTAAAGTTCTTTAGCCAATCTTGTTCTATGTGTAGGGTAACAAAGTGCTTCTTTGGATTAGTCATATACTTTCTTTTTGTTAGGATTTTTTTCCTAAAAAGGTTTCTCACCATAAATCTAGCGTTTCATGTAGTATATTGGTTTTCTTCTTATTGTTTTGATTCTACAATCATCACTTTATTAGGGTTTGATCTATGTTTCTAGATTTGCAATAAGTTTCAATTTAAGTTCATATTGTAATTTTTCTTCATCTTTTTTAACAATATACTTGACCATGTGAACTTGGTTATTGGCTTCTTGGTTATGTATTTAATGGTCTCTTGATTTTATAAGAATTAATTTTTTGTTACTAAATGCTAGATGCCTACTTTTATGAAGTATTAAGGTATGGAGAGAAGGTATTCCCTCATTCTCTCCTTTGTGGATCTTGATATGAATTTGAGTCTTGTGAGTGTTACTTAGACTTGAGTTTAATGGAAATTTCTGGTTGACTTTTGAATCATTCTCATGAGCCAAGTCATTCTCAAGTTTCCTTGAAGTCTTTTCAAGTTGGGGTTGGCTTGTGAATATGTCTAAAGTTTAGAAGGGTATAGCTAGGAGCTCAATCAAAGTTTTTCTTCAAGGCACCCTTTCTCTTATTGTTCCTCAAGAAATGACAATAAAGGTGACCACATTTTGGAAAATTTTAATAGAAATCGAACATGTTTCCATATTTAACTAAAACTACTTTTTTGTATTTAGAAGTAAAGAGTAAAAAGGAAGGATTTTTCTTGTTAATTTTCATGTTCAAACATAATCTTGCAAAAAAAACAAGCTTTTACAGTTTAGTCATCCCACCGAAGACTTAAAGGTGGCCCAAATGTTTGGCCATCCCCTCCATGACTTTCTTCTTACAACCTGTAATACTTCCAACACATTGAATCTCTAAAGTGGTAAACAGATCATCCGCTTGTCTTTAAATGAGTTTTTTCCCTTCTGAATTGGTAAATTTTAATTAGTTTGCATGTTGTAATTTCAATGTTCATTGAGATAAAACTGGTCAAATTTACTTATTTTCATATTCGTCTGCAGGGTATAGTTGTTAAGGTCGCTCAAGTCGAAAAAAGGTAGTTTACAAGGATCTTAGGAATTTAATTATCTTCCATGCCTACAAACTCTTGCTTAGCTGGTGTGAATTTACAAGAATTTCACCCAAAAAACACGAGTGAATCATAGAACAGAAGAGGTGTTTACAACAAGCCACTCTTATTTAGGGTAATAAGCTAACTTCTGTAGCGACAGAAGCAGCGAAGCAACACTCATATAGATTGTACGCACACATATATAATATATATAGGTCGAGCAGCCACATGTTCTACATATCCATTTCACCGGTTTAAGCCCTAAGCAACAGAATGTACGCAGTTTGAATCGATGGATGCGAAATTGTTGAAGATCTGGGTGATTGCCTTACGAGCATGTTGGGGCCATAAATTCCTCATCACAGTCATGTCGTTTCCATCAGCAGACCCTCCTGCAAGGTTCGTGATGGATCTCATTGCCAAGAACGTCTTGTTCTCGCTCTCGCACGCCTGCACAAATTACATACTTACTCATAACCACTTCAATACAAAAATAATAACAATTATATCCTATCTTATCCACATTGATATCCTACCATTGCAATTGCGGCGCTGGTAGTGTCGATCGAGACCACATTCAGCTGGTCTCGGAGGAAATTTCTGTATGCTTCGTTATTCACATAGAAGTTTGAACTGCTTCCCCTCTCAACCCTTTTAATCCTTGGCTGCTCTTGCAGACACACAGACGCTTTTTCCTCTGACATGCACTTATCCAGCTCTACTTTCTATTTTTTCGAAGTTAGTAAATTAGAAGGGATCATCCACAAAGAATATTAATGGAATTGAAAGAAAAATTTAGTAGTGAATAGTAAATAGTGGATACCTCCAACTGTTGTGCAGTGGTATAGAGAGCATTATCCACATTCAACCAAAATTGGCGCCTTCCCTCTTCAGCCTCTCCTCTGATTGAATAAATCTCTTCACGCTGGGGATAAAAACCCTGAAGCTCATTTGCAACTTGTCCTTTTGATCTTCCAACATTGTAATCAGAAAACGTGAGGTTCGCAATATCACGATCGAATCTCCCATCATCACCCCCAAATTTCTGATTTCATCCCACACCCAAAATTAGTCTCAAACTAGTTATACAAGATATTTATAGGATGAATGAAGAAAGATTAGGGCTAGGAGTAAGCACCTCCCAGTAGATGAGGCCAGTGTGTGCAAATTGACGAGGAATTGCCACGTCACCAATGTTGAGTTTATTAGGGTTGGCACTGGATCCTCTTCCATACTGTACTACTGCCCTGACGCGAAACAGAGTGACCATCAACTGGGTCGTCTGTGCTGCATTCACCTGTGCCAACACATACGTCATTTTTTGAATTAAATGTTTAGACATATAAGAATTACATACTTTTTATTAGAATAATTTGTGGTTACCATTCCCCTTCCGCACATCACCAAAAGAGTCCTACGCCCTCCAATATCACCCACATGGAACCTCCGCCCTACAAACACAATCAATGTCCAACATCAAGGTAAGAAACAAAATGACATAAAAATCAAATCTAAATTTTAAAAAAGGAAGAGAAGTTAATTGGGTTTTTGTAACAACCAGAGATATCTACGGTGGGTAATTCTCTGTAAGGACGAAATGTTGCAGAGCGTTCGTCCAGAACAACTTCAAGTTCGGCTCTGCTCGAAACGACAAGGCCATAATGCTCTCCCCTTTTATTCACCCGCTCGATATTTTCAGCAACTTCTCGAGGTATTTCAGCAATTGAATGGAATGGAAGGGCAACCCACAGCAAGAAGAAGAGAAAAAAAGCAGATGAAATCTTGCCTAAAGCCATAGCAGAATTGAAATCTAGAACTACTTCGATTCACACTTGCTAAGCTGGTTTGCGATGGCAAGCTCTCCATCCACTCCTATTTATAGGCAAGAACATCCTTAATATTCCACATTAAAAATGTCTTAGGGAGTTAATTAGTATGGTTAAACGTGGGCACCTTATCTCAATAGAGAGGAACATGTGAAAGAAAAGAAAAGAAAGGGACACTTATGTGACATATCGTGCAAGGTATTCCTCTCGTGATGTATACGGATGAACAGCAGGCCCGGCAATTTTTGTTCTTTTTAGTTTTACATTTTTTATTTGTAGTTTGGAATGTGAGCATATTTCATAATGAATGTGTCAATTCTATTAAATGTATAGAATACACAATTGAATACACAATAAAAAAGGAATATACAATTGAATTCAGAAACTAGCACTTCATAATGAATGTGTCAATTCTATTAAATGTATATGATGAGCACTAAATGAACGTAATGAATTCCATTGGAGATCATTAACTGCAAAGGACTCGAGAACCTGCAAGATATAACGTGCCATCCTTCTATATAAAGAGCTTTCTGCATCAACGTTAAAAATAAATCGTTCCGTGTTTCTCGGGACAAGATCTGTTTGCTTTTCAATCACAAAGAAATTGAGTACTGTACCACAATAAGATTTTTTCGGTTTTGATTTCACCCTTTAAAATAAACAATTTGGATAACGAATAGAGTTGCGAAACATGTAAATGTTGATAAGGATAAAGCAGAAGGATAGTGACAGAGAGGGCTGTCAAGCACCCACATAAGGGCCATGGTGTAGTATTTGTACTGCACTGCCAACGTTTTTGATGACGATCACCTAAACAAGATCTGATACGGATTGTAGACGCGTTTAAATCATAGTCGTCCTTTTAGGTGTTGGATGAATCCTAAACTAAAACGTAAAATATATAAGGGAAGTTTTAAAAAAAACGAAGTGTTCCCCTTTGCAAGATATGCTTTTTAGTTATCCCAAAACGAAAGTTTTCATTATGTGGAAGGCATTTTTTATATGAAATGCATCGACCTGGGTTAACAGTGTTGATGTATGTAGCATTCGTCAGATAAATAAAACTGATTATATGATTATTATGAGAAATGATTTATTGCATATACATATATATATTAATATATAAAAATTAATTTTATTTTATATATTAATATATATAGTTAATTTATATTTATTTGTATAATAATTATATAATTAATTTAATTAGATTAATGAATACACATGTCTTACTAAGAGACATGTCTATTTTTATCTTTATCTTGTATATATACAAGAGATTGATACATTTGGATTTTCTCAATAAAGAGGAACATGTGAAGAAAAGAAAAGAAAGGAACACTCATGTGACATATAAGGTATTCCTCTCGTGATGTATACGGATGAACAGCAGGCCCGGAATTTTTTTTCTTTTTAATTTTAAACTTTTTATTTGTAGTTTGGAATGTGAGCATAGGTATTTCATAATGGAATGTGTGAATTCTATTAAATGTATATGATGAGCACTAAATGACTGTAATGAATTCCATTGGAGATCATTGACTTTGAAGGACTCGAGAACCTGCAAAACATAACGTGCCATCCTTCTATATAAAGAACGTTCTGCATCAACGTTAAAAAATAAATGGTTCCCTGTGTTTCTCGGGACAAGATCTGCTTGCTTGTCAATGGGATAGAAATTGAGTATTGTACCACTAGAAGATTTTTTGGGTTTTGATTTCACCCTTTAAAATAAACAATTGGGATAACGAATAGAGTTGCAAAACATGTAAATGTGGATAAGGATAAAGCAGAAGGATGGTGACAGAGAGGGCTTTCAAGGACCCACACAAGGGCCATGGTGAAGTATTTGTACTGCACTGCCAATGTTTCTAATGACGATCACCTAAACAAGACCTGATACCGATTGCAGATGCCTTTAAATCACAGTCGTCGTTTTCTTACCCAAAACGAAAGTGCTAATATTTATTTTTCTTTTTACTTGAACGAAAGTTCCAGGAAGAAGAATACCCGCTAATAGCTAATAACTGTTAAATATAGAATTTTTAAAATTTTATTTGGAATCAATTAATTTATGAAAGATTAAAAGAATACACACTTTATAAAAAATAATGGTAGTTAATATAAAAAAATTTCACAGCAAACAAATGTTGAAAGTAATGAATAGTATTTATCTTTAAGAAGAAAGGGTTTGGTTAGCCGGTTTTGTTTAGGTACAATGATCTCTAAGTTGATTGTGGAGAGGTTTAAGTCAGCGCTTAACAAGGTTATTTTTTAGGAGCAGAGTTGATTTGTGATAGACATACAAATTTTTGATAAGAATCATTGTCTCTGAGGCCATTTACTTTATGAAAAATCTTGAGGAGTAGGTCGTATTAAACTAGACGTTCCTAAAGCTTATAATTGGGTCAAATAGTCATTCTTTTAAGAATTGCTCCTTATTTTTTAGTTTGGATCTGTTTGTATTAATTGGGAGATGAGTTACATTATGTCTACATCATATTTTGTGTTGATTAATAGTAAACATTTTCTTTGTTTCATGTCTTACGTAGCCTTTCGAAAGGTGATCCTCTATCACCCTATTTATTCATCTTAATGGCCAAGGGATTGGAAAGTGTCATAAACTATCATGTGAGGAAAGCACTTACTTAAGTGTGGAGTTCTTTCACATTCTCATTTATGGTTTGTGGATGACACTTCTCTTATGAGAGTTATGAGACAAACTTTAGATATCAATTTAGGATTGCTTGGATTCTCATATCTAAAATTGGTACTCTTCATTTTGTGCACATAGGTTGGATAAGGTCCACTAGAGGATCAACTACGAGATTGAGGTTTGAGGGGTACCCTTACCTTTAAAAAGAATACCCTGATACTTTTACCCTCTTTACAAGTAATAGAACATAAGAAACATGAACTACAGAAAAGGAGATTAAATCTTGATGACTTCAACATCTTCATAAAACGATACCTTTCCTAATAAAAAAATATGAATTATATGTATTGTAACCCTATTAAAATCCCCTTTCTATGAATTCAGAAGAATCCAAACTATTAAACACAACCACAACAACACCTTTGTACCATTTCTACTCTCACACCATATCACCTTATTATATTATATATAATTCTTATTAAAATAAATAAGTATATAGATGGCTAAAGTTAGAGTAGAAGGAAAATTTAAATATTTTAATCAACAAAGATAAGTTAAAAAAATATATTTTTATCGATAGAAAGAGAGAACTGAGTTCAATAGATTCCTAGTGGATTAATGTCATGTTGGTGAACACTCCACATCAATATTAAACCTTAAACTTACCAAAAGTGACATCAATTTTTATGGAATATACAACACGTAACAATCATTATCAACAAATATTGCTTGTAACTTATCAGTTGATAATGATGCCATAGAGATGGATCAAAATTATTGTAGGCATGTTCATCACTTTCTTCTGCCTCTACTCATTGTGACCTTTAATCTCATGAAAATACAATTAGATTTTTAGAGACCTTGGAGGAAATGATAGGTGTCTAAGGCTGAGAGTGAATAGATTTTCTCTATTATGTAAAATGTGGATCACAAAGATCTATAAATAAATAACACTCATGGAGAGATTGATTTTTTGCAAGAAAAATGAGTGTAGGTAACTATGTTATGTGATTAGTTTTTTGTTTTTTTTAACACCCCTCCATAATTTTTTCTTTTTATCACGTAGCTAAACTAGATGATGGGTGCCTCCTATAATAAATAGGATTATTATCTTACCCATTTACA
This sequence comes from Chamaecyparis obtusa, assembly GCA_027943335.1. Lineage (NCBI taxonomy): Eukaryota > Viridiplantae > Streptophyta > Pinopsida > Cupressales > Cupressaceae > Chamaecyparis > Chamaecyparis obtusa. Next base: position 522,560 of record BSBK01008738.1, on the reverse strand, counting down.
AGTGAATATACCTTAGTTCTCAAAATAATACAAACTTATCCTTGATCAAGGGTTTAATAAAAATATCTACAAGCTACACATTAATTGGTGTATAGACTAGTTCATGTCAGTGAATATTATATTTATAGGTTAGTTTTGGTTTGTATACTTAGTAATAAATAAATTGCAATGTTCCACTCTTGTTTAAATTAATGTAAAAAGGGAATTAATTTTGATTAATTAGTTTTAGTTTTTGATTAAAGGAAAATGGTTTATGGGAACCAAAAACCCAAGTCTTTACAAACCAGCAACAAAAGTATCAAATAATAAAAAAAAAATAAATAGATACAACCAAACATAAAAAAGAGAAAAATTATAGGGTACTCACACCTTGAAAAAGATTGTATACTATTTACCAGACTTTTATTTTTGTGAATAATATCAACATTAATACTCCTAAGCTTCTTAACAATACTATCAATAGGGGTAATAGTGTTATCCTTACTGCTTAGTCTGGTAGCAGGTCCAGACATGCATTCCTTTTTAGTCCTCTGTGTGACACCTTTAGTCTTCAACATGACCCTTGTTCTTCTTAGCCTTTTTGATTTCTACAAAGTGAGATTTCTTGACCAATTTCACACTAGCAAAAGGAGAAGCAAAGTGACCTTTAGACATTCCCTTCTAAGTCTTTGCATGTTCATTCAATTTTTTAAAACCATCGATGGTGTTATCTATAATAGTTTACTGAATATTATAAAACATCTTAGCTTGTTATAAATTCCTGGGTAAAATCACAATTAGGTGTCACCTTTTAGGCTAACTTATTAGCATAGCTAAATTTAAGTATTTCTACCTAAAAATTAATTTTGGTCAAACATATGGTCTAGCTAGATTAATTCAAACTAAGTTAGATAAGTTCTTTAACTGTTCCAATTGGAAATGTCTATTAAATGCATGTTTTATATCACTTTGGGTCTAATTACCATAAAAATAGAGTTATTTTAGAAAAGTGGTGTTTCAATAACTCCTAATCTTTTTAATGATATTTTTTTTTAAATGAAAAAATACCCTTTTGTAAAGATCAAAGTCAAGAATATCCTCATGTAGATTTTATAGTGTTTTAATTAGACATAGTTTATTGTAATTAAAAAATATTACAAGTAGGTATTTTAACAATCAAGGAGATGTTGATTCAGAGAAACAAAAAAATAGTAAATCATATTAAATAAATTTAAAAAACATATGATGCACTAGAGGAGAGAGTCCTCTTCAAGCATATATATTTCTTTTTTTGATTGGGATAGATTTGTTATGAAAAATATGTTGCGAGATGAAAATTGTCGATTTCAGTGAGTTGGAATTTGAATTGTTATAAAAGAGAAAATATAGGTAACAAACCATTTTTTATTTCTTCATGCACTAGCTATATATGTCATTTATGACATATTTTGAAATTTAGGAAAAAAAAATTATTTACATATAATTTTTTTGTGAGAACTAGACCCCTAATTTTTCAGCATTTTTTAAAGCAACTGAAAAATCGTCTTTAAAAATTTTTAAAACATATAAATTCTTATTCAAAAAAATTATTAAAAAATATTCATCATAAACCTCATCCATTTTATCACATTTAATTAGTTTACATAATCTTCAAATTCCAAACATAAATGTCATTTTTATACTATTGAAGTTGAACAACATTGATTTTGTTAGCGTTTTCCTTTATAAAAGGGTGGCAAATTATTGTACTTTTACCCTCCCAACATAGAACCCTTGGGGCTTTTTAATGCGTTGTTCGTGGTCTTATTTCAATTTTTTTATGCCCTTAGCTAAGACTTGGGTTTTTTTCATAATGATGTCGAGTCTCTAATTTGAAGGTAAGGGTTTATCTTTTAAAGAATTTATTTTAGTCACAATAGAAGAAAACAAAAACCTTGGATATTTATCATATGTTTTTAACATCTTTATTAACATGAGGATTTTTCAACATTGATGAACCCTTCTCAATAGGGGTTTCCTTCCCCATTTGATAGGGATATCCACATGGATTCCAACTTCCATATCATTCATATTTAGAGAATAGGAGATAGGGGAGGGGTCCAGACCAGAGTGGGACTTCAAAATAGATTTAAGCCAGGATAAATTTTTCCTTTCTTTGGTTGAAAGTGATTGAGATACTTTACCAATATGTTTGGATTCAAAACTAAAACCTTATCTTTTCTTTTCTATTTCACTTCAAGACTGGGGTGTAGAGAATTAGGTACAATATAAACTAATGGGGTATAATATGAATCATCATCATCATCAAATATGACAACATTCTTATGAGTAGGAGTATATGAGGGCCATTGTTTTTACAAATGTAAAAAACCTGATCATTGTTAGAATCAACGTCCACCTAATTAGAGGAGGTATCACCATAATGAACCCTTACATTATTTTTAGACTTAATACTCATTTTAGGGCGGGGGGGTTCGTTTCTATGTGCAAATCCCTAGCATGATCCATAATTAAAATAATTGGACCCTCATGGAGAATAGGAGAAGATAAAACTTTAGCATGCACATGCTTGTTATACAACAAAATTGGCACCGAATAATTTCAATCAATTTTGGTGCATTTTCTTCAATTTCACATCTTCAAAGTCCTATTTTACTAGGCAATTTTCTCTCTCCTACCTGAATTTATTTGACTTGATGTCAATTGCAAAAATCCTAATTTGCATTAATCTCACACTATAATTAATTCCTAAGTATTCAACTTTATTAGCTAAATAATCCCTATGATAAATTGATTTAATTCTAAAGTCCTAAGTGTTTTAAATTAAATTAAAAATCCACCCCCTTTAGCTAATACACATAAAGGAATTAATCTTATTTAGTTATTTGAATGGACACGTCTTTATTTGAATTTAATAATTCAAATTACTCGAAAGGTCACCTATATGTGGCAATAATTCATTCTCTTAATTAAATAAATCTTTCAATAGTTGTCTCAATTGGGAATGAAGAGTCAATCATTTCATTTCAAGAACCTCTTCATTCTCTCCCCGGTCTTGTCTATATAATGAACCTTCTCCTTCATTAAAAAAAAAGGCAATTGTGAGAGTAATTAAACTATAGCCAATTTTAGTCTCAATTATCTTCATATTTTCAAGCTTTGTTATTGTATAATTAGGTTAATTTCTCATTTTAGTATAATATTGCACTCTCATTTAAATTAGTTTTGTTATTGTTATTAGATTAATCTCATATTTCTTTCAAAGTTATTTAGATTAACTTGCATTATCATATTTCCTCCAGGCTATTAGATTAATTACACTTCTCATTCTAGATTAATTTCAGTTTTGTTTATCTTTCAAGCTTTGAAAATCCTTTGTATTAGCTTGGTCTTATGGTTGTTGGCTCTCATTCTGAGAGTAATTCAAACACCCCAGTTAATTAGAAGGCAACAGGTTGAATCGATAGAATCATGTGAATGGGTAATTCATACTCAATTTCATGATTCGATGATCGAGCAATGACTATGTTGTGTTTATAGTTAGATTAGAGGTCCACATTTAGCTGTATAACATTCTGGCACCCACCGTGGGGCCGAAAAATTGATTTCTAGCCTCATTGATTTTAAAAAAAAAAAAATTGAATTCTCCAATTTGTCGTACGTCTATACTTCTCTATGTACGAAAGTTCATGCGAGATTCCTAAGTGTACCACGTGAAGTTTTTCTCCTTGTAGCACTCTCTCATGTGAAATTGTACTTTTTCACGCAGCCCCTGGTATTTTATCACGTAGTGCAATACTTCCTCGCATGAAGTTTCACTGTCAAACAATTAAAATTTCTAGATTCTGCATTTTACTGTTGTTTTTTTTTCACACATCCACTTGTTGTTGTTGATTTCATATCTATGTTTCTGTCACAGCATAACAGTGGTATGTAGGTCACTTTGTCAAAGATCATAAAACTTGCTAATAGTTTGCTTGCAGGATGATTGTCAAAGACCTTTTAAAATGTTGTGTTTGTTTTCTTTCTTTCATTCACATAATCTATTTACAGCTCTATTAAAATTTCTTAAAGGTCCTGATAGCAAAGTAGGGGAATAGGCTCTTCATTACGTGGAAGTGATGCCCACGGATGAAACCAAGACCCAGATGTTGCTAGAATGATGGATACTTGGGGAAGCGGGGAAAGTTAGTGAATCTTTAGCTCTTCTACTTGCCAGGGGATTATGCTCTTCACTCTTTGAGAGAACCAGAAACCTAAAAGCTTGTAGATTTGGTGGAGTGAAGCTAACTCAGTGATGAATTTGCTTGATGTGTTTGGGAAAGGTGAAGAGGTAGAGAAGTATGCTCTTCTCTCTTTGAGAGAAACAGAAAATCAAACCCTTGAATCCAAGCCAAGTTGTGTCACCTTTAGAGGGCTTGCCGGAAGTTGAACCTCTAGGAATAACCCAAGTGAGTATGCACCTATCGCGGGTGATTCTGCCTCACTATAATAAAGAATGTTTTGTTGAGTCTAAAGAATCCAAAACCATGTTAACTTCCTTCTCTTGATTTTGACATCATCTTGAGAAGGCTCCATCTATTGTACTGAGTGGCACCGCTCCTAGCCCTACTTACGGGGGTGTATGACTTTCAGGTGTTGGTGTGGCTACGAGGCCCTAGCCTTGTATCGAGGGCACCAAAGGTTAGTGTGAACGGAAGCCCACTAAAAGATTTTCCTATGCCTACCCAATTCACCTCTGAAAGGAGTCATAATCTTTGCACAAAGAGGGGGAAGAATCTCTCCTATAGATTCCCACCATAGGCATGCACCTGGACGCTTGAAGGTGGTATATGACACTGGCCCCTACCATAAGGGTAAGCTTTGAACATATATTATTGAGTCCTTGGAAACACCAAAAACACGGGTGCCCTCTAGGGCGTGACATGACTATGTGAGGTGCACGCATGCGCATAAGCAGTGGGGCAAAGGTTTTGTCTTCTCACCATTTTTTTTGTAGGGATAACTATGTGTTTTTTATCGAGTCTTAAACTTGTCCATCATGATTAAACAAAGACTCCCACAATGTTTCCAAGTTGCTTTGTCCTTGGTAGGTGTATTTATGACTACTTCTTGTGTAACCATTGCTTGATCAAACCTTTATGCTTGTAAACGAGTGCTTGAAACCTTCAAACTGAGATTGTTGATTAAACTATCTTTTACACTATCAGGAAACTAGATTTCCTATTTGAGAACCATTTACGTTGTGTTCGAAAACTATCTTTTATCTCAAAATTTGCATTGAACTGTCAAACAATATCTTTTTCCCACGCGAAGTTTCAAAAACTGAGCACTTTCTCACACGAGATTTCATTCTCTCACATGAAGCCTAGCATTCTCTCATGTGGCCTAGAACTTTCTCACGCAAACCTATACCTAGATTTAAAAAATAGAGACTTATTTCCCATTGACTAGTTGACTTTTTATCTAATCTAGTTTTTCTCTAAGGTCTATTTACCTATTTCCTATCATTCACTATCAAAAATTGAGTGTCTCGAGCTATGAATCGATTGATTTTTCTTAAACTCATGATTGTCTCCTTGTTATTTGTCTCATCATTTGTGCTTTTATATCTCGCATTGTGATAGTCTTATCTTGGTTGTTCTAGCGATACTCCTGATGATTCGTACCAGGTGCATCTCACATATTGGTTGTTCTAGCCTTTATCTCCTCTTCATTGTTCCTAGAGATAGAGTTTTAGAATTATTCTGAGTCTTCTCTCATTTCATCTTTGTCTATGACTGTCACGACTGGAAGTGGCAACACTTATCCCATTCATAATATTGGTTAAGGTAGAGGCAAACCTTGTAATCAGGAAACAAGTTGTCACGAACCTATTATGCAAACTGAACATTGTGAGGGATCCTCAAGTTCTTCGTTGAGTACTTTGAAAGATAGCTCGTCTCGATCACCTCTGGTGTTCCAAGAGTGCTTCAATCCATTGTTTCAAGCACAACCTAGTTTCTCATTTCAAGATCAAAACAACTCCTTCCAAAATGACTCATTGTTTCATAACTTTGAAAGACCTTTTCCTTGGACTAATCCCATTATCATATCTGTTGACCTTGCTGAAGACAGTGACTCATTTGAACCTATTGATCTTGTTGATGATATTGACTCATCTAAACCTATTGATCTTCTTGATCTTGTTTGAGCGCCAAGAGTTACCTTAGCTGCCCCCTTTTGACATTGTTCATATCATTTTACTGAGGCTTCAATTTCTGCACGGTCCCACATTAACAAGATGGGAGAGCCATTTGACTTTCAAGCAGGAAAATATAGCCAAACTTTTGATCAATCTCAAAACAACCAACATCATGGTCAATCCTCCAATGACCAACATCATGCTTAACCCCGAAATGAGCAATGCTATGATCAAACCCAAAATGACCAAGCTCAAAACAAAGCTCAAGGTGGTTAACCAGCGTGTCATTATCATCCCGCCCCTTATGATCAGACTCAAGATCAAATCCCAAGCACTTCTGAGATCCTTGGTAATGAGGGTGATGACACAATAACTTGAGATGATGTAGATGCTAGGAAAGCAAATAAGAGTCTTATTAAGATGATGGAGATCATCCTTCTAGAGGAGAAGCAAAAATACTTTCTTGAGTTGGCCAAACAAGGAGCTAAATTACCCTCAGACTATCAAGTTGAAATGCTTGTGGCTAAGGAAGAAGAAATTGAGACCACTAAATTGCAAAAGATGGTCCAAGACATGCAAGATCATATTATCCAACTTGCGAAGAATAGGGACAAACCTGCACAACAATTCACAATGGAAAGCATTTGTCCTTTCCCCTTTGATAGGAGTCTTCACATGCCACCTTTTCCTAGAGGTGTAGAGCTCCCTAAATATGACAAATACTTGGGTGCTACCGATCCCCAAGATCACTTAAGGAAGTTTGGTGCTTTGTCCATGGAATTCATACGTGATCAAAGATATCTTATGCACCTATTTCCTCGTAGTTTGGGTGGACCAACTATGGAGTGGTTTTCTAGATTGCCCACTAGCATTAAGACTTTTGATGAAATGGCTAATCTATTTCTCCAATATTACTCACATAATATTCAGCATTTGGTCAACATCCAGGATCTTTACAATTTGAAGTAGCGACAAGGAGAATCTTTTCTGACATTTCTCCAAAGGTGGAGACAATTGTGTATAAGGTGTCCTCACAAGCTACTAGAGTCTGAGAGACTCGACATTTTCTTGGACAATCTTGTCCCAGACTTTAGATACCAAGTGCAATTACAAGGTCCTCTAACTTTTGATAGCATGATTAAGCAAGTGGCACGAATAGAGGCCTTTATGATTAAGAAAGGGGAATTGACTTTGAGCAAAGACAACAAACAAAGATCTTCAAACTCAAACAAAGATAAAGGGAAGTTTGTTAACAAGAATAGAGATGTTGTGAATGATGGAGTGGTCAAAAATGTGACCCCGAAGCTTGCTAAGTCTATTTTTAATCTCTCTTCTAGCATGCAAGCGATGAAGGCTACTGAAAAGCCTGCGACAGAAAATCAGCAACCTTTGAAGTTTTCTAGGAATAAACCTTGGGCATCTTGACCCAAGCATCAATTCACTTCCTTGGGAGAAGCACTTGATGTGGTTTATAAAACTCTTGTGCAGAATCAGATTCTTACTTCTTTGGAAAAGCGTCTCTATGACCCACAACCCTGACCTCATTGGTGGAATGACAACGTCTACTATGACTATCACTAGAATAAGGGTCACAAGACTTCTACTTGTCTTTAGCTGAAACATAAGGTCCAAGATTTGATTGATAGTGGTGGCATTGTTAAGGATCCCTTCCCTCCCCATGAGAAGGGTGAATCTTCAAACACTAAGAATACCAATGCTAAGATCAATTATACATACACTGATGATGACAAGGTCATTGGTATGATCAAACCTATTGAATTTGAATATTGCAACATGATTACTATTAAGGGGAGCAACAATGCTCCCAAACCTAAGACTCCTTTTATCTTGCATAGTTTCGCGTCTCATTCATCTGAAACTGAACAACCTCAAGATGGTGCCAATGTTGCTACTTGATCACGTGGGAGAGTTGTTTTGAAAGGTCCCAATACTTCTAAATTCACTCTGAAGCAAGCTGTGGATAAGACTTATGTTGGCCCTGCCAACAAGAACATGAAATTTGTCCCTACAACTAGTTTAGCTAGTTATAGCATCTTAGATCAACTCCAGTGAACCAACACTCAGATCACTATTTTTGAGATGTTGAATATCTCACCTGCTCACAGGAAGATTCTAGATAAAGCCCTCGCTGAGGCAAATGTTCCCAAGGATCTTGATGTCGACCGATTCCAATCTATGGTGGGTCATTTGACTTCACCTCATTATTTGTCCTTCTCTAAAGAAGATGATCACTCTCTGAGTCATCTTCATAATGCTCCCTTTCATATAGAGGTCATGATAGGTCCTAAGCACATCTGTTGAGTGCTCATAGACAATGGTGCTAGTCTCAATATCTATTCTGCTAAGCTGCTCACCTAGCTAGGTTATGATGAGAATTGTATAGACTCCCACAAAAAGATTACCATCAAAGCTTATGATGAGGAAGAATGCAAATCCGAAGGCTTAGTTGTGCTACCTATCCGCATAGGACCTATTGAGAGAGATGTTACTTTTCAAGTTCTTGACATTCCTCTTGCCTACAATATTCTGTTGGGTAGGCCATGGATTCATGAGATGTAGGTTATTCCATCTACGTACCATCAATGCATTAAGTTTCCATTTCATGGAGTAGAAGTCCCTGTTCTTGCTAATACCAATTATTCTTGCAATACTCTTGCACAATCTACAGATAGCTTTGTTCCAACTAATAGAGAGTCCACTAAGTTCTATGATGCTAAGCTTAAGGAAATGGAACAAACTTTCAAACTGAAGGATACAAGCATGGGAGAATACTAAATTGAACCTATGCTATCACTGGCTGCTCTACCTCTATCTCCACACTCTTATGGGAGACCTTATGAGGCTAACAAAACTAATGATGACTCTCCTCAAACAATATACAATGGTGCCTTTGTATGGGCCTCTACGCCTTTAGAAGATGAAGATGAAGAAAGGGCTATCATAGCCTGGATCTATAAAGGAAAAGAAACATCTGAAATGACTACCCCACCTCCAGATTTAGAGTAGGAACCAAACAGTGAGGCCTTCAAGATCATGAAGCACTTCGGCTATAAGGGGAGTGGTCCTATAGGACTGAATGACAATGGTCTGATGAAACCCATTGAAGCTACAAGTCACAGCACAAGGGATACTACTAGCTTAGGCTTCAAAAAGATCCCCTTTCATCTAGGGATAAAAAAATTTGTGCCAGAACCTAAACCTGAACCTGAGCCAGAATTTGAGGATACTACTCCAGAGGTAAACCCAGAGACCAGCTTTGATGAAGACACATTTCCATATCCTATTCCTCTAAAACTTTTCGTACTCTTTGCAGAACTGGATGAGCCTATCATACCTGTCCACATGATAGAAATGATGGTGATTCTAATGTGACCACTTCGGTACATCAACTCACATATGACCAATGGAAAGAAATGCAAATGGCTAAGTCTGATTCTTAGGGTGAATGGTACATACCCACACATTTCCAAGAATAGTTTGAAAAAGGTTGACTCCAGCAAGCCATTAATGCTACAAGAAATGAAGATGATGATACAACTAGTGCTAATGGAATTCACACATCAAGTACTGACTCACATGAGTACAAGTTTAACTCTTTGTCTAATGCTACTTATGATAAAGATATAGAGATGGTGCATACCTATGAAAGACTTCTCGAAGTAGGTGAAGGGTCTAGCATTAGGTCACATGAATTAGACGCCATCAGTGTTAACTTATCCTATACTTCCAATGTGAGTTCTCATAGGGATTTGAATGCTCCTTTGGACAAGATCGCTCTAAGTCTTGACTTGTTCATCTATGCTTATGATGGTTATACTGTGAACGCAATTGAACCAGTCACTACTTCCCTCTCACTCAAAAATCCTAATTTGATAAACTGGAACTCCCCCTCCTCATACAATGAAGTCCTAACATTCTAGAATGATTACACTCTAGCCTGTTACCTCCATTCTATGTAACCTATGATGTCCTCCACTAGCAAAAGCAGTGTTAGCATGACGGAGGCAAATATCAAATATCTTAGTCAAAAAATTAAAAGAAGAAAAAATAGAAGCTCTGATGGTGAAAACCACATTGTGGCAGTATCAGAGCCAAAAATAGTAAGAATAAAAGACGTATTTGAGGGTGAAAACCTCTCTGAGGCACCCAAGGATGAGATACTTGATACGCTTCTGATCCACTTTCAAGAGAGATCATCAGTATTGATTGAGCCGACACAACCAGTAAATTTGGGTATAGAGGCTGCTCCACAAATTATTCATCTAGCACAATCATTATATGCAAAACAAAAGGAAGAGTTCACTAGCTTCTTTCAAAGAAAGAAAAAAAACTTTGCATGGACTTACTTTGACATGCTAGGATTAGACCCCAATCTAATCATGCACCATTTTTCCATTGCACCAAGTATCAAACCTGTTAAACAGAAGCTGTGAAAGATGCATCCACATGTAGCCCTTTTAGGCAAGGCAGAGCTAGAAAATCTTCTTAAGGCTGGTTTCATAAGGACTATTGATTATGCAGAGTGGATTTCAAATCTTTTTCCAATCACCAAACATGATAAATCCATTCATGTGTGCACAGACTTCAAGGATCTAAATAAGGCATGTCCAAAAAATGACTTCCCATTGCCTAATATTGACATGATAGTGGATATGATAGTAGGATATGAGATGTATTCCTTGATGGGTGGCTTTTATGGTTATAATCAAATAAAAATTGTGCCAGAAGATCAAGAAAAGACCACTTTCATGTGTGCCTGGGGTAGCTTTTTCTGGAATGTCATGCCCTTTGGGCTTAAGAATGCTGGAGCAACCTATTAGAGAGCTGTCACTACCATTTTCCATGATATGATGCATAAAATAATGGAAGATTATGTGGATGACACTTTAGCCAAAAGCATGCAGCGAAGAACTCATCATACAGATTTGGGTTCCATACTTGACCACATGAAATAATTTAGTCTCAGACTTAATCCCAAAAAATGTGCATTCGGCATCACTTCTGGGAAACTCTTGGGTTACATCATTTCAACCAAAGGCATAGAAGTTGATCTAGAAAAGGTTCAAGCTATTATGGACATGCCTCCACCTAAAAACATCAGTCAAATGAGAGGGTAGCAGGGAAGGCTGCAATCTATTTGATGCTTAATTTCATAGTTGGTGAACAAATCACAACCGTTCACTAAAACTTTGCATAAGGGTGTGACTTATGAATGGAATGAAGAATGTGACAAAGGAATCACTCAAATTAAATAGTATCTTTCTAATCCACCTATATTGATGCATCCTATTCATGGGAAGTCGCTCATACTATACACCTCAGCAATGAACACATCTTTGGGTGCTCTCCTAGCTCAAGAAGATCAGAACAACAAAGAGAGAGCCATTTACTATATCAATAAAACATTGGCTTCTTATGAAATGAACTATTTTGTCATTGAGAAAGCTTGTCTAGTAGTAGTGTTTGCTTCTCAGAAGTTGCGACATTATATGCTCACTCACACTACAAGGCTTATTGCAAAAATTGATCCACTAAAGTACTTATTGAGCAAGGTTGGCCTCACGGGTAGATTAGCAAAATGGGTGATGATAGTTAGTGAATTTGACATTGAGTATGTGGAAAGAAAAGCTATTAAGGGAGAAGCAATTTCTGATCAGTTGGCAGAATCCCCTCTAAAAGATCACCAGCCTTTGAATATTGAATTCCCAGATGAATCCATCATGATTCTCATACATCAGGCTTGGAGCATGTTCTTTGATGGATCATTCACTTAGCAAGGATCCGGTGCAGGAATTTTGTTTATAACACCTCAAAGATACTCATTGCCAAAAGCTTATAAAATGTTGTTTCCCTGCACAAACAACATCACTAAATATGAAGCTCTCATTAACGGTATGAAGATAGCCATTGAATGGTGTGTGGATGAGCTCAAGGTCTTTGGAGACTCTTAGTTGATCATCAACCAAGTTAATGATGTCTACCAAACAAAAGATGACAAGCTAGTGCCTTACAAATGAATGGTGGATGATCTCAAATAGTATTTTGCACACATTTCTTTACAACAAATTTCAAGGGTAGACAATAAAGCAGCTAATACTATGGCCACTCTTGCTTCAATGTTACAAAAGTTAGAAAATGACTTCAGACATGAATTCTTGGTGGAGGCATTACACTACCCTGCCTATGACATTCCTGAATCTAGGATGATCTGTTCAGTCATTGGACATGATTCATCCAGCTACCACCATATCTATTCCTACCTCCATGACCAAATCATTCCAGACACATGCCCAAAATGAAAAGCATCACCTAATTCATAATGCTTCACAGTATGTCATCATAGCAAATGACTTGTATAGATAGGGTCTACATGGTACCCTCCTTAGGTGTCTAGAACCCGATGAGTCCAAACATGTGTTAGTTGAGGTACATGAAGGTATCTATGGGTCTCCTTCAAGTGGTCTGACGTTAGCTCAAAAACTTATTAGAGCTAGTTACTACTAACCGGATATGGAGAAAGAAGCTATTCAATATGCCAAGACTTGTAAACAGTGCCAATTTCATGGGAATCTGATCCATGCTCCTACTAAAGAGCTTATTCCTTTCATCATTTTCTAGCCATTTTAGCAATAGGCCTTTGATTTGGTGGGTCAAATATATCCTTCTTCTTCAAGAGGACATAATTTTATCATCATAGCTACTGACTATTTTACCAAGTGCGTTGAGGCAGTGCCTCTAGTTGTAGCTGATGGCAAGTCTGTGGCTATATTTATATTAAACTATATTATTTGTAGATATGGTGTACCCTCATCCATTATCACTGATAATGGGGGAAAATTTAAGAACAAGGACCTGAGAGAGTTATGCACCAAATTCAAGATTATTCAACATTGGTCATCTATCTATTATCCTCGGGGTAATTGACAAGAAGAAGCTTCTAATAAGACAATTCTCAAAATCTTGCATAAAACAGTTCATAAATCTGGTTGAGATTGACACCTCAAGATTAATCCAACTTTGTGGGCCTACTAAACAAGTATCCAAACACCAATGGGGGCCACACCCTTTGCCTTGGTTTATGGACTAGATGTAGTATTACCTATTGAGGTCAAGATTCCAACATTGTGAATCTCTCTGAGGGGCCTCATCACTGATGAAGAAAATAGAATATCCCAGCTTCAAGAGCTTGAGTTACTGGATGAACGCTGAAAGGTGGCGTTCGATCATCTTCAAGCATACCAAAAGAGGATGTCCAAAGCCAACAATAAGAAAGTTAGACAAAGAGAATTCCAAGTGGGTGATCTCATCCTGAGAGAAAACCCCAAAAATTAGCAGCAACGAGCCCAGAAATAGAAATTTGAACCAAACTGGCTCGATTCGTATGTTATTACTGCAGCATTTGGATCTAGCACTTACCGACTCTCCACCACTGAAGGAGAACAACTCAAAGAGCCTATTAAAGCTCTTCACTTGAAGAAATTATACAGCTGAGGCATTCTCTATATGCTCATGTACATACTTATTGGTCCTAAAAAAATCCAAAAAATGGTATATTGGCAAAAATCCTAAAAATTGCAAAATGTCTTGAAAAAAATGATCATCTTAGTAAAAACCTAGCAAACAAGTTCTTTGATGTATCTATTATTCTAGTGAAAACTTGGTAAATAGGCACCTTGATAATAATTTTAAAAAATACAAAAAAAGTAAAAAAATAAAAAATACAAAAAAATTGAAATATTCAAAAGTACAAAAAAAATCAAAAAAAGAGAAAAGTACAAAAAAAAATTGAAAAAGAATAAAAAATGTGCCATGGATGAAAACTTGGCAAACAGGCATCATGGTAGCAAAAATAGAATCTCTGCCAAGATGGTGAAAACTTGGTAAATAGGAGCCTCTTGTTTCCTGAAGTTACATCTCATCTCGGCACCATTTGGCTCTTGCTTTCCTACTTTAGTTTTCTTTCTCGCTTCCCTACTTTAGTTTGCTTCCTGCTTTAGTCTGTTTCTCACTTTGGTTTGCTAGCTCATGCACTTGCCTTCAGTTGTCTTTGAGATTTTCCTTGACTCTTCATGGATTGGAACTGGTCACACTTGGGGGCACCTTCCTGGTCTAAGGGGCATTTTCCTATCGCTTTTAGAGATGCTTTATTGCATTAGTCACCAATGGTCTTCACTGTGTCTACTTGCTGATGCCTGGCTATCACTTGGATCTCTCACCTTGAGGATCCCTTGTACATTAGTCACTAGTGGTTCTCACCGTGTCTGCCTGCTGATTTTCTGCTAGTATCTCTGAGATCTCTCTCCTTGAGGATCTCTATTGTATCGATCACCAGCATTTCTTGCTGCATCTGCCTGCTGATACTTCATTTAGCTCTCCAATTTTCTCTTTCGATATGACTTCTCGCACTGTATTCTTATGATTCAACTTCAATCTGCTCAAACACAAATGCAAACTGAAACTAAAACTGAATTTGTGATTCTTTGAAGTGTGCTGAGCATTTCCTTTGAGTGCTTGTTTGGTTTCTTTATCATTTACCCTCGATCAAATCTAAGATGTCTTTCTTGACTGAGAAAAGTGAAGACTGGGGGCATGATCTATTCTTTGCTTTCTATTTGTTGGTTTAGTTCCAATGATCCAATAAATCTATCTAAGAGGGGTGTCCACTATGAGAACCTTCATTTCATGTTGGATGGCCATGTGTACCTTGACTCCTTTTATATGGATGCTTTGGTGAGGTTGGTTCTTCTCCTTGTCTATTTTGAGTGACTTCTTTCTGCTATAAGTAAAATTGCAAATGCTCATCCTGCTAAGTGAACATAAGGGTCACTGGGAGCATTCTTTGGCAAAGGAAGGAACTCTTTTGTGTCTGGTGTGTTTGTATGCAAGAAGCATTCACGTCATTCTAGCAATTATGCTTTGATGCTTATGTTAACTTGCTAAATCAAAAGGAATAGGTGTTCAGGTTATTCTGGCTTCTTGTGTCTTAATGCTTACACCTCATTCTGACAAATCTAAGAGGTATGTCATATTCATATTCTCATGAATGTAATGTCAGTGAGAATTGTATGGCATCTTGTGACAGTCTCGTACCTAAAAGAAGTCTATGATGATAAATACGATGAGTCCAACAACCAAGTCCTAGGGTTTGCATCTAGCTTAGGCTTGCATTTTCATTCTAGACTTGCATTGAGACAAGGTTTGGTGCTCTCTTGATTGTCTTATGGATCTCTTCATCGAAGGTTCTCATCTTTTGTCCCGGGTTCATCATGGCTACACAAGTGTTTGGTTCATCATGGCTACACAAGTGTTTGGTCATCACTCTCGATCTTTGAAACATCTTTTTGGTTAGTACCTATCATATATTGCTATATCCTGCATGAGATGATTAGTACCACATACATTGCATTTCCATTTGCATCCATAAAATCCATTTACATTTACATATTCATTTGCATGTACATCCATTATAAACATACATAAAATCATACATTGCATTTATCCATCTATCATCTATCATGGCATTTAAACATGCTCATATTCATATCATCAAGAAAAGATGTGCATTTCATATCTAATCCATACATCTAAAGCATATAGGAAACATCTCATAAAACATCAACATCAAAGCAATATATAAACAAATACAATGATATCAAAATAGCAATCTCAATATATATATATATATATATATATATATATATATATATATATATATATATATATATCAGTCGAATCAATGTCATGTACAAAATGATGGTGCTACTTGAGCACAATATCAAAAATGGAGCTACAATATGTGTATCAAAAATATGCTAACTCTACCCATCTCCACTTGGAGGAGGTGGTGGTGGTGGTGCCTGTGGAGGTGGCATCAGTCTCAAAGGAGGGGGCATCGGTCTCTGCAGAGGTTCCTATGGTGGTACCTATGGTGCTCCAGCATACTCATAAAATAGAGGTACCTCCTTGGATAAATCTAGAATGACTCCACAATATGCTACATAATAGTAAGCTGCCTAAGCTGCCTCATATTTGGTCTCTATCCGCGACCGTGATAGCTCCTCTTGTAGCTCTCTAATATCCTGATCCCTATCAGCTATGCGGGTCTCCTATATGGTGACTCATGTGTGGTAGTTGTACACACAAAAGTAGTGCACTTCTATGAATCCTTACATGCAAGGAAACTCAAGAATGAGCCCTCACAAATCGATCCATGGCTCTCTTTGTATGGAGTTGCTAGATTGTAAAATTGCTCTCATCTAGAGCTATGAAGCTAATGACCTTACTGTTAGGATTAACAAAGCAGAAATAACAATTATGTGCAAATATAACTAATATAAAAAAATAATAAACCACACATAATAGAACACAAGACACACAGATTTAACGTGGTTCACCCAATCCCTGGGCTACATCCACCAACAACGAGTCCAATATTATTATTATCCAGTGATTACAACCTGATTACAATCCATAATCCCTTACAGCCCAATTCTGCCGCAAGTAATAAAATCATACATCATGAAAATCCCTAACCCTAAGCCATATTATATAATATTTTCCCACTTTAGGGTTAGAATGAGTTATAAGTAGTCGGCCCAAATAACTGAAAAAGTAGTCGGCCTCAAAAAAACCCCGGTGAGGTCGGGAGGAAAAGTGTACAGTACTTTCCTGGATAGTACTTTCCTGATTAGTCACCACAAGCTAACAATCTCCCACTTGGTGACTGATCTGTATCCACACTATACTAAAAAACCTCCCACTTGGAGACTGATCCTGTAGCAATACCGCTACCCACATGAGGCTCCCACTAGATTGAACCACCTTGGACTCAGTTGTTCCTTTATTTTGTTCAGTCTAGAAGACCAACTGAAGCTGAACATGAGTTCAACTTCTCCCTTGTTACTACCTTTGTAAACATATCTGCTGGATTATCATCAGTATGAATCTTTTCCAGCCTTAACTGTCCATCGTCCAAAACTGATCGAATGAAATGGTACCGCAACTGTATGTGTTTTGTCTTTGAGTGCAAAGCAGAATTCTTTGCAAGATGAATGGCACTTTGGCTATCTGTATGTAGAAAATTATCCTTTTGAGGATGTCCCAATTCTTCCATGAAGAATTGAAGCCATATCATCTCCTTGGCTGCCTCTGTAGCAGCAACATACTCTGCCTCTGTAGTGGATAAAGCAACCACCTTTTGTAGTCGAGAAATCCAACTCACTACTGTCCCACCAATAGTAAATATATAACCTGTAGTACTCTGCCTGCTATCTATATCTCCTACCAAATCTAAGTCAACATAGCCTTTTACAGTAGTAGTAGAACCCCCAAAGTGTAAACACTTACTGGATGTGCCTCTCAAATATCTGAGAATCCATTTGACTGCATTCCAATGCTCAATACTAGGGTTACTCATATAATGGCTAACAACTCCCACTGCGTGTGCAATATCTGGCCTAGTACATACCATAGCATACATTAAGCTCCCTACAGCTGAAGCATAAGGTACCTTAGACATTTTAGTCTCTTCTTCTGGTGTCTTGGGACACATATCCTTAGTCAATTTCAAATGACCAGGCAAAGGTGTGATGACAGCTTTGGCATTTTCCATAGAGAAACGTTGCAACACCTTCTCAATATAATCAACCTGAGATAGAGACAATTTCTTATTTTTCCTATCTCTACAAATTTTGATACCAAGGATTTGTTTTGCTGCCCCCAAATCCTTCATAGCAAAAGATTTTGCTAACTGTTGTTTCAACCCCTTAATGTGATTCATGTTAGACCCAGCTACAAGCATATCATCAACATATAAACATAAAATAATGTAGCTATCATCATCCAACCTCTTAAAATAAACACAATGGTCAGAATGACACCGACTATATCCATGCCCATTCATAAAAGTGTCAAATTTAATATACCATTGCCGAGGTGCTTGCTTCAAGCCATATAAACTTTTCTGCAATCTGCACACCAAATTCTCCTTACCCTTGACCTCAAATCCTTGTGGCTGAACCATATATATTTCTTCATCCAAATCACCATGAAGAAAGGCTGTTTTAACATCAAGCTGCTCTAAATGCAAATCTTCAGTAGCCACAATACTTAAAACAGTACGAATAGAAGTCATTTTAACAACTGGAGAAAATATCTCATCAAAATCAATACCATGTTTCTGTGCAAATCCTTTTACGACTAATCTGGCTTTAAATCTTTTCGTACCTCCATCCTCTTCTTTGATCTTGTAAACCCATTTATTCTGTAAAGCCCTTTTACCTGCAAGTAACTTGCATAAATCCCATGTCTGATTTTTCAGCAAAGAGTCCATTTCATCTGTCATTGCAGACTCCCACTGAAGCTTTGTATCCACCTGCACAGCTTCATTATAACATTCAAGTTCACCAGCATCTGTTAACAAAATAGAATACAAAGATGGAGAAAATCTTTCTAGAGGTCTACTTAGCCTTGTTGACCGTCTAACACTCACTGGGGTGTGTGGTATTTGTTGTTGCTGTTGTTGCGGAACATAAGGAACTACTGGAACATGAACTTGTGGAGTATCATCCAGTACTACATAGTCATTTTCTTTCTTCTCATGCTGTAGCAACAGATCTTTGTACAATACTTTCTCATTGAATATGACATCCCTGCTTCTTACAATTTTATGATTTTTAAAATCCCAAAGCCTATAACCAGATTCATCAATGCCATACCCAACAAATACATATTTCTTTGACTTAGCTTCCAGCTTGGTTCTATTTTCAGAATCTATAAGTGCAAAAGCTTCACAACCAAAGGTTTTAAGAAAAGAATAACTCACCTTCTTACCACTCCATGCTTCCTCTGGAATACCACAGTCCAAAGGAGTAGAGGGGCCTCTATTGATTAAATAAACAGCAGTGTTCACTGCCTCTGCCCACATATTTTTGGGCAGCCTAGCATGCAACCTCATACTCCTTGCATGCTCCATTATTGTCTTGTTCATGCGTTCAGCCACTCCATTTTCTTGTGGAGTCCTTGGTACAGTTTTCTGCCTACGAATACGATTAGAGGAACAATATTATTCAAATTCTGTGCTGCAATACTCACCACCATTATCAGATTTGAGACATTTTAACTTTTTACCAGTCTCATTCTCAACCAAGTATTTCCATTTCTTAAAAGTTTGAAATACATCAGATTTATGTCTAAGGAAATAAATCCATACTTTTCTTGTTGCATCATCTATAAATGTAACATAATATAAAGAGCCACCAAGGGAAGATACCTGAGCTAGTCCCCATACATCTGTATGCACAAGCTCTAATCTCTCATTTTTCTTTTCCTTCCCACTCTTCACAAAACTAACTCTCTTTTGTTTTCCATAAACACAACTTCCACAGAAATCCATATTGACACATTTCAGACTAGGAAAAACTTTCTTTGAATGAAGTAATTTCATACCTTTTTCACTCATGTGCCCGAGTCTGTTGTGCCATAGTGCTATGTGAGAATCTACAGCAACAGTTTGATGTTCTTCCTGCTCAACTGCAGCCACTGTTCCTGAACATTCATTATCTTCTGAAACAATTAAAGTAGAAGGAACAGTATGACCTGTACAAAGATATAAGGTGCCTACTATCACACCTTTTGCTACTACTAAGGAACCTTTTGAAACCTTCCAATTTTTATCATTAAAAGTAACTGTGCAACCCTCATCACCCAGTTGCCCTGCTGAAATTAAATTCCTACTCAGCCTTGGAACATGTCTTACCTCTTGTAGTAGCCAATGATTCCCATTCTGCAACTTAATCTTAATTTTTCCCTTTCCAACAATCTAACAGAGTTCATTATCTCCCAAATAAACTAGCCCAAAATCCCCTTGGACATAATCAACAAAATAACTTCTATGGGGTGTAGCATGAAATGAAGCCCCAGAATCTAAAACCCATGAATCATCAATACTTTCTAAGGACAAGAGCAAAGCATCCTCCTCGGATTTGTTACTTACCACATTTGCCTCCTTGTTTCCATCATTTTTGTCTCCTTGATCTTTCTTCCGAGACCAACAATCTTTCTTCTTATGACCCGGTTTTCCATAGTACCAGCAATCATTTGGCCCTTTAGATTCGGACCTCTTTCCCTTTGATTTTCCTCTTGATTTTCCACGATTTCCAGAGTTGTTTCCTCTATCTCTTGTTCTGCCTCTGCTTTTTGTGTTCAATACACTACCTGATGTGGATGCCCTTGAGCTTTTCCTACGAATTTCCTCACTCAATATAACACCAATAACATCATCATACTTTAGGGTATTAGAACCAGAAATAGAATTACTAACAGCCATTAGCAAGCCATTCCAGCTTTCTGGCAAAGAACACAAAATCAAGAGAGCCCTAACCTCTTCATCAAAAGTAATTTTAACTGAGGTTAATTGACTTGTAACTGTATTAAACTCATTCAAATGATCAGTAACTGATCCACCTTCTACCATTTTCATATTAAATAAACGCTTCATAAGAAATACCTTGTTTGAAGCTGAAGGCTTTTCATACAACTTTGCTACGGTTTCCATCAGATCTTTAGCTGTCTTTGCTTCAGTAATATTGAATGCCACTGATTGTGCCAAGCATAGACGAATACTCCCCAGTGCCTTCCTATCCAAAATATCTCAATCCTCCTGAGACATTGATTGCTCTTTCTTGGCTACTCCCTCTAATGGCCGCCATAGATCCTTCTGATAGAGATAATCCTCCATTTGCATCTTCCATAACTAGAAGTTCTGCCCATTAAACTTATCAACCTTCAGCCTACCCTCGTCTGCCATTTCTCCCACTTAACCGAGAGACTCTCTCACTAACTCGTGAGACCTGCTTCAGAGAATAGATGAAAGAACGAATGAAATAACCTCGCTCTGATACCACTTGTTAGGATTAACAAGGCAGAAATAATAATTATGTGCAAATATAACTAATATCAGAAAATAATAAACCACACAGAATAGAACACAAGACACATAGATTTAACGTGGTTCACCCAATCCCTGGGCTACGTCCACCAATAGCGAGTCCAATATTATTATTATCCAGTGATTACAACCTGATTACAATCCATAATCCCTTACAGCCCAATTCTGCCGCAAGTACTAAAATCATACATCATGAAAATCCCTAACCCTAAGCCATATTATACAATATTTTCCCGCTTTAGGGTTAGAATGAGTTATAAGTAGTCGGCCCAAATAATCAAAAAAGTAGTCAGCCTCAAAAAAACCCCGGTGAGGTCGGGAGGAAAAGTGTACAGTACTTTCCTGGATAGTACTTTCCTGATTAGTCACCACAAGCTAACACTTGCTAGTCAACCACACAATGAGAGATTCAAGTGAAGACAAGGGAAAGAGTGCCAATATCCCCAAGAATCAAATGAAAATGCAATGCAAGCTAGATTAAGATGAATATGAAAGCTAAGCTAAATGATAACAATGCAATGCTTGAAAGGAAATCTAATCTATGAAAGGAAAGTACAAGCTAGACTATGAAAGGAAAGTAAAAGTCTTACAATCCCTCCTAATTAAGCTATGTGAGATTAATCTATTGCATAAAGGAAATCTATGCTAAGAATGCCATGATTATGCAACTATGAAAGAAAACTAAATGAGATGCAACAATAATGTCTTCAAATCTTAGATGTAAGGATGTCTTCAAAGAGCTCCAAATGACCTAGAAAACCTGTAGCATAACATTATCATAAAACATGAATGATCTATATATGCAAATGAGGAAGAGAGCTCTCCTTTTATAAGAAATGAAAAGGAATGGACCATGGAGATTAAGAGGCAAAAGACTTAATCAACGGTGGAGCATCAAAGAGAAGCAATCTATGTGCACAAATATCCTCCAATAGAAAAATTAAAGTTGACTTTGTGTCCATATGAGACAAAAAGTGTTTTTTCCTTTTTTATAAAATAAGAATAATACTTTATTTGTGCA
This sequence comes from Chamaecyparis obtusa, assembly GCA_027943335.1. Classification (NCBI taxonomy): domain Eukaryota; kingdom Viridiplantae; phylum Streptophyta; class Pinopsida; order Cupressales; family Cupressaceae; genus Chamaecyparis; species Chamaecyparis obtusa. The sequence goes on along the minus strand of BSBK01008738.1, from coordinate 500,408 downwards.
ACTTAGGATAAGAGGAAAAGGGTGGTGGCTCTTTATTTATTAAAAGAGGAGGAAATATTCTTTTTAAATAAATAAAGACTTAGGATAAAATGGTTAGCCCAAGAAAAATAATTGAAAATGATAAAATAGGATTTGATCAAGGAAATTGATATAATCAAAAATATTGATTTTTGAAAATCTTGATTCAGGGATTTGATAAATTGCAAGAATGGGGCCCAAAGTCTAGGTGACCATTTTAGGGTGCATACATTTTCCCCTCTTTGACTAATGTGTGATCATTCTGGGAACACATGTGGTCAAAGAAGAATTGAAATGTGAGTTCATTTTGGGATCACAAAACAACTCAGACGTGTGTTCATTTAGGGAACACGCCTGAACAAAAATAAATAAAAGATTTTGGACATGAGTTCATTTTGGGATCACATCCAAAATAAGAGATAAAAATCTCAAGCTGAGTGAAAGCTCATAAAAAGATAGTTGAATCAAGAAAATCAAGGATTAAATCCAATAGGTACTGCCCCCTTGGAATCAAAATCGAAATCAGGTAGAGGAGAACAGCAGATTGATAAAAGATGATCAAATCATAATGAAATCATAATCAAAGATAAAGGATAATAGGATAACCATTAGGCAATGAAAACATGCCCTAGTGATCAATGAGAAAAAAAGAAATGGGGTGAATGGAATACTAGAAGTGTGAAAGACATGAAAAGGAAGAAATTCTATCAAAGATCGAAGAATTATGCCTCAAAAGGCTAGTCAACTGCATAGAAGAAAGAGAAATTTTTGAAATGTGATTTTGACTATCAAGATTACCTCAAATTTCAATTTCGAGTTTGAAAATGGATCCAGGACGTCGAAATTAGCTAGAGGTGCAATTTTTACGCAATTCTGAGGTGTTTTGAAAAGACGGGAATAGAAAAGGATGTGATATGAAAGACAAGGAATGAAAGACATGATAAAAAAAAGGAAAGGTGAGCACAATTGACTAGCAAGTCCACGAAAGATGAAAGGAGAGCTCTCTCCATATGCAAAATGCAAAACTAAACTAACATGAACCTAAAAATGCAAGCTACTATGAAAGTGGTTGCTTGTAAGGTCACAACGCTTATAGACATCTAATTATCATCATTGAGTGTTATTGGTAGCATCGTAAGATCATACAATACACACTAGTATGACTATGGGTATAGGAATATGATCTATATCAGATAGAATGTGGGAATCCCACCTAGGCACCAAAGACATGTAGGTCAAGATGACTAGTGCATTGAGATTACCTAAGTTTGCTATAGCAAGATTATACTCACATCAAGACACAAGGAAAGTCAAGATGGCTACAAGTATGCACTTGCATAAACAATCAAGGATAATACCTTGTCAATCCCTAGTGTCAAGTAAGACCAGCATAAATGCTCATGATAGTTAGGATCAATGAAATATACCCACAAGTAGATAAAGAAATAAAACATGTTCTCATACCCTCAGTCTTCTAGCTATGCATCATCGAAAACTTCTCAGGGGGAGACCACTCATCAAAGAAATCCTTATAGACAGCACACAAAGAAAAATAAAGTCAACATATCTCAACGAGTTGATTGTTTAAGTGCATGTGTGTTGGTCATAGAGTCAAACTTTGAGTATCAAATTTGCTAATGAGCGATATCGCAACATACTTAGACTAGTGGGTAAGACATCTGATAAGTGTTAAGAAACACTCGACGCAAGGGTAGTGTTGAGAAACACTGTTTGAAATTTTTTTGGGACTTTTATAATTTTTAAGATTTTTTAATATATAATTTTTTTGGTGAAACATCAAAGCCTCTATGGCTAAGATTTCACTAGGATGCTCTTTTTTCCAAGACATTTTCTAATTTTTAGAATTTTTGACAATATATCATTTTTTTGGAGGATTTTTTCAAGATCAATAAGTATGTACAAAGGATGCCCCCAGACATAATGGGCATCAAACACACAAGCAAGATCACATCGTGTAGTTCCAAAATATGGCAAGGTGAGGAACAAGATGGATGAGCAAGCTAGTGAATGAGATGGAGGAAAGGAGAATGAAGGCAAATGGAGGGAAGAAATCCTCAAGGTCAAACTCCTCAAGAGTACCGAAGCTAGGAAAAAAATTGTCATGTAAATCACATTTGGAAAAGCAATGAAAGGCCAGCATAGGATAAGTCATAAAAGCGTAATGCAAAAGAAGGAAAGGATGCAGTCCAAAGGAGTAGACATGTCAAGAGGCTTCATAGCATCATGTTTACTCTTTTTTATTAGATCTGTTAGGCCATTTTTATGTCATGCAAAAAATCCTTTAAAATGGCCTATTGCCTTGCAAGTTTTCTTGATGTACCCTTTGCCCTGTGTTCTTCATGTTGTCACCAGGCTCTGGTCTAATTTGCACATGCTGAATCATTAAATCCAAAAAGTTATTTAAAGTTTAGAGCCTACTGGAAATTGTCAAATTCTGCCACAGTGTCGAAAACCCACAGTGCTTTCAAAAAATCCATGATGTTTTCGACCTGTGTGTTGTTTTCGACCCTGTGCTTCCTATTTGGTTCGATTATCTTTTGGCATCAGAAACTCTATATTTTTTTGGCTTCCCTGTTATCTTTCAGTCTGTCGAAATCTTTGTGTGTTTTTGATATCTCACTGAAAATCCTATGTGTTTTCGACCTTGCCTTTCTTCTTTCCTATCGGTACTTCTTGTTCATCAGTCTTAACTGCGCATGTCTAACTGGGTGGTGGGCCCAGGTTTTCAAAAGCTTCTTCCCTATTGGTTGTCGCATGGCCGCATGTCAGATTTTTTTGACATGTGATCATGCGATCGCTTGTCACGTGGCCGTGTGGGTCCCGGTCCTGTTCAGCTACCTGGCGGTCTTCTTTCCCTCAAGTGCACAGGTGTGACGAGGTGGGCCCGTTGTTAGAGGGGAGGTGAAGATGTGTGTTCCTATTGGTTGTCGCATGATCGCATGTCAAAGTTTTCTAACATGCGACCAGCTCTTTCCTTGCAGGTGGGTCCCAGCTCTTCGCGATTGGTGGTTGCGGTGATGGTCTTGAAGGTGGACATGTGGCAGCCTATGATTGGCTGTCACATGGTCACATAGCCTAGTTTTTGGCTATGCGATCATGTGACAGGGTGCCACGTGTCTATGGAAGTGCGGTGGCGATTGCAGTTTTCCTAGTGGTTGCAGTTTTCCTGGTGGTTATGCTGGCGGTTAAAGGGTGGTTTGTCGCATGTTTGCATAGCCCATTTCTGAGCTATGCGATCATGTGACAAACCAGTTGCAGTGCCGGTGGCAGTTGCATTGGTTGAGGTTGGTGAGCTGTCACATGTCTGCATAACTCAAGAATGGGCTATGCGATCATGTGACAGGGTGCCACGTGTCCCTAGGGTCATATTTTCTCGGTGGTCCCATTGGCAGGTGTGGTGTGGCATTTTCCGATTCATCCAGGCTGGCAGGATGGTGGATTTGAAATGCGGGCCCAGGTCAGGTCAGGTTTTTTTTTGGCGCTGTGGATAAATATTTGGCAGCCTGACAGGGTCTTCTTCTTGTCACCAGTTCGCGTGACAATTTGGCGGTTCCCTAATTCATTTGGCGATTTGGCAAACAATGGTCGCGAGGTCGCTAGATTCTTTAGCGGAGGTAGGATGTTTTCCGTGACTAAGAAGCACTTTGTTGGCAGTTCACTAAATGAAGCCTGAGGTGCCTGGATGGGTTAGAATTGCAAAGCCCAGGAGGATAGGAGGATTTATGGCAAGGACTTAATGTTGATCTCAGTTCGATCGCTGGTGTGCTATTAATTTCTCGGTGATTATGCGGTTGCGGTAGGATAACAGTTTGCCGGTTGTCACATGTTCGCATAGCCCATCTCCGGGCTATGCGATCATGCGACTAACCACCGAGTGTCATAGTTGTGGGGTTCTAAAGTGGGCCCACGGTGCCAGTCTTGTTTCATGCTCGAGTTCAATTGGGTCCTGTGGGTGATATGGCGAAAGACTTTGCAATAGGGTTTTCGACCGATCATTGGCTGTGGTTTGGAGATCGCGATCGCATGATCGCAAGGGCCATTTCCACGGCTTGCGATCATGCGACCAAATGTAATTTGGAACCTGTTTCCTATTGCGGTAAGTTGTGACTGTGCGGTTGCGCGACTGGGGCAAATGGTTAAAAGGTTTAAGGCCCGCCAAATGCAAGGTAACCATTGTGGTTCGAATTTGAATTGTCTAAGGATTTCCAGTGATAGAAAGGACTGAATTTCAATGCAGAATTGACCCTATTCGGTGAGAAGTGACTGGAAAGCTGTTTGCAGTATGGTCCAAGGTCTATCTGGCTTAATTGCAGAGGTTTATTTGGTACCTGGTGAAGGACTTTCTTGGCTTGAGATGTCTTTGCAGAGATTTTTGGACTGTTTGAGCCTGTTTTGAGCTTGACCCTTGTCATGTCTGTGTTTTATTTCTCGGTGGGGTTAGGTGATTTTGAAATCTTGTTTTGAAATGATTGCACTTGCTTTGTAACTCTAGTATAAAGGTATTTTTGGAATCATTTCTAGGGGCTGTCTGGAATTTCTTGACATAGGAAGCTGAAAAGCCAAGTGTGTATCCTCAGTCCAGGCTGTAACATTTTTGCTCCTGTATCAATGCTTGGAAGAAAACTTATGTATCTTTTGCATATTTTCTATGGTATCACTTAATCAATTTGTAATACAGGGATTTGAACCCACACACTTAATATAGTCTCTCATTCTTGGATCTCTCCTTCAGTTGTTCTTGATGAATTTTGAGTTTTCTAACTCATTGCATTAGGTTACTAGTGTATGTGTTTTGTCTCTCAGCCCTGATCTAGGATTAGGTTAAAAGCCTCTGAGTGAAGCATAGGTTTATTGGGTTCAATCAGGAAGGATATCTACAAGCAGTGTAAGAGATGTTTGACTATGTTTATGGCTTGGTTTCTTAGATGAATCTAGTAGTTGTTCTTGTATTTCATGTCTACCTTAGGTATGATGCCCAATGGATAAGGCACTGATCATAAGCTAGTATCCCTTGTGCTGTTGTATGTGTTGCATGATTGTTTACACTATGCAAGAAAGCATTAAATCAATACCAATTTTTACTTTCATTTACATTTATGTAAGGTCCTACCCCATAGCAATGGAGAGTCAATGAGTGTGTGGTTGATACTTAGCACTTTTTTGCTATTCTGTTATCTTCTATATGAACCTAGTTCTTGGTGTATGAAGTCTATTTTATACTAGGTTATGTGCACCCACCTTGGTTTTGTAGAGCCAGAAGCAGAAGAGGGCAGTCTTGTCCCTATAGTTGGTCCAGTTACCCTAAGACCTCATAGCAATTTTGGAGCTAACCATTCCTAAGATCTATCTGAGGGTATACTAGTAGCCCGTTAGAGCATAAGAGTTTTCGAACACCAACAAGATGGTGACTCTGCTAGGGACAAACAACAAATCTTGTTAAGGAAATCATGATCTCTGGTGGCCATTGGAAAGAGTTAGAAATACAAAGGCAGCATTTGCAAAATTTTCTCACATAGTTGTGAGTGTCGGCTCTGATTTGTCTTTGTTTGATCAGTGTTCCTTCTGATAAACAGTTAGTTACTTGGAGTTTTGTTCTGGTTCGGAGCAACTCTACATTGCAAAGTTTGATGGGGTTCCATGATGAGCTCAAAATCTACCTTGCCTTCCAGTCAACAAGGCTTTCTACTACAAATTCCAGGTATTTATGATTACAATGTTTCCCTATCAAGTATTTAGTGCAAGTATAAAGGGAAGACTAAAATAAGATGAGTGGCTCTCATCTTGCATTAAATCAAATGGAAAATCAGGGGAAAAGTCAGTCTAGGCTGCTTGGTTTCCTCAAGTTGGATAGGCCTTTGGACTATGTTCTTCCAAAGTCTCCTCACTCTTTCCCTAGTGAGCTTTTGGGTTTGATTCCTGCCTTTGATTGTAAGCTTGATACAGCAGTCAGACATGTCTTAGCATTCTATAGATTTATTATAGAATTTCAAATTTTTGATGAGGATGTGAGCATGATGTTTTTTGGGAGATCCCTCTAGGGAGTTGCATCTAATTGGTATCTAAATCTGCCCCCAAAATGTATTTCTTCTTTGACTGAGTTTAAGTGGTTGTTCTTGGAGGAGTTTGCTGATGATGATGAGTGGAAAAGGTTGCAAAGAGACCGTCAGCAAAAGGGGAATGAATGTTGTATTCCAGAGAAATCCCTTTCTAGTGCTGAGGGTACTTCTTCTGATGAGTCCTAGTTAGAAGAGTATTTAGATTGTGGCAGTGGGTAGGAATTAGGGTCAAGGTGTACAGGATCCTCCATTTATTCAGAAATATCTGAATATGATTGTAGTGGCTATTCAGGTGAGGATGATGAAGGCAGTGATGTTGATGTATTCTCATGTGAATCAGATGGGGCATGGGAGGAAGAGAGTAATGGTGGAAGTGAACACTCCTTCAGTGAGGAGTATGAAGACAAGGAAGTGGTGTTTGAATGTTATATCAGTGAGTCTTCATATGGTTCTGATTGTTCTTCATGTGCAATGGGTTTCCATGAGGTTGAGATGGGTGCTGATTTTAAAGTGTTTTCTAATGCTTTATATGATGAAGAATTTGATTATCAGCCTATTTTATGTCATGATGTTCAGCATGGTGCATTGCATGGAATAATCAATCCTCTATTCGAAGAACATGTGGAGGTCCCAGATTTAGTTAAATTAGGATGCCCATTTTCCATCTGTGGGTATCAATCTGACTTTTCATTTGAGGTCCAACCGGTTGCACCTGGGGAAATGCAAAGACAGGGTCTAGATGAGGCCTTTCTGCAGGCAGAATATGAGGCTTTTGTGTTTCCAATTCATAGCATGCATGAGTCAGTGGATGAAAATCAGTTTCAGTATAGTGGTGCTGATCATTGGCATGCTGAATCTTTTCTTCATAGTGAGCAAGGTGGAGAGAGTGTCAAAAGTTTTTACATGCACTGTGAAGAAAGCTTCTTTGATCTTTTTGATTTGCTGGTTGAATGTGTTGACAGCCCTATGGTGACAAATGAAAAAAAAATGTCTGATGTGCCTCATGAAGGAAGAAATGAAAATCAAATTTTTGACAGAGGTAGAAATTAACTCATGTTTGTTGCTACAGGTTTTTGTAAAAATTTACATTCTGTAAATATCTCTCCCTGTCCTGTTGTGTGCTTTTTCTTTCCTATTCCCTGCATTTTTTGAGTTCCTTATTTTTGTCCAGTTGGTGGTCTGCTCTCCCAGTGATTCTGAATCCTTGCCATGCCTGTAGGAGGCGTGCATCCCCAACTAGAGCCACTGTTAGGCCATTTTTATGTCATGCAAAAAATCTTTTAAAATGGCCTATTGCCTTGCAAGTTTTCTTGATGTACCCTTTGCCTTGTGTTCTTCATGTTGTCACCAGGCTCTGGTCCAATTTGCACATGCTGAATCATTAAATCCAAAATGTTATTCAAAGTTTAAAGCCTGCTGGAAATTGTCAAATTCTACCACAATGTCGAAAACCCACAATGTTTTCAAAAAATCCATGATGTTTTTGACCTATGTGTTGTTTTTGACCCTATGCTTCCTGTTTGGTTTCCTTATCTTTTGGCATCGAAAACTCTGTGTGTTTTCGACTTCCCTGCTATCTTTCGGTCTGTCAGAATCTATGTGTTTTTGATATCTCACCGAAAACCCTATGTGTTTTTAACCTTGCCTTTCTTCTTTGCTGCCAGCACTTCTTGTTCATCAGTCTTAACTATGCATGTCCAACTGGGTGGTGGGCCCGGGTTTTCAAAAGCTTCTTCCCTATTCACTATCGCATGGCCACATGTCAGAGTTTTCTGACATGCAATCATGCGACCACTTGCCACGTGGCCGTGTGGGTCCTAGTCCTGTTCAGCTGCCTGGCGGTCTTCTTTCCCTCAAGTGTGTAGGTGCGACGAGGTGGGCCCGTTGTTAGAGGGGAGATGAAGGCACGTGTTCCTATTGGTTGTCGCATGATTGCATGTCAAAGTTTTCTAACATGCGACCATGCAATCGGCTCTTTCCTTGCAGGTGGGTCCTGGCTCTTCGCGATTGGTGGTTGTGGTGATGGTCCCGAAGGAAAACATGTGGCAGCCTGTGATTGGCTGTCGCATGGTCGCATAGCCTAATTTTTGGTTATGCAATCATGCAACAAGGTGCCACATGTCCATGGCAGTGTAGTGGTGGTTGCGATTTTCCTAGTGGTTGCAATTTTCCTAGCGGTTATCCTGGCGGTTAAAGGGTGGGTTGTCACATGTTCGCATAGCCCATTTCGGGGCTATGTGATCATGCGACAAACCAGTTGTGGTGCCGGTTGTGGTGGCGGTGGCGGTTGCATTGGCTGAGGTTAGCGAGCTGTCGCATGTCCGCATAACCGGGGAATGGGCTATGTGATCATGTGACAGGGTGCCACATGTCCCTGGGGCCGTATTTGATCAGTGGTCCCATTGGCAAGTGTGGTGTGGCATTTTCTGATTTGTCTAGGCTAGCAGGATGGTGGATTTGAAATGCAGGCCCAGGTCAAGTTTTCTTTTGGCGGTGTGGATAAATATTTGGTGGCCCAACAGGGTCTTCTTCCTGTCACTGATTCATGTGACAATTTGGCGGTTCACCAATTCATTTGGTGATTTGGAAAACAACAGTTGCGAGGTTGCTAGATTCTTTAGCGAAGGCAGGATGTTTTCCGCGACTAAGAAGCACTTTTTCGCCAATTCGCTGAATGAAACCCGAGGTGCCTGGATGGGTTAGAATTGCAAAGCCCAGGAGGATAGGAGGATTTACGGTGGGGACTTAATGTTGATCCCAATTTGATCACCGGTGCACTGTTAATTTCTCGGCGGTTATGCGGTTGCAGTAGGATAACAATTTGCCAGTTGTCGCATGTTCGCATAGCCTGTCTCTAGGCTATGAGATCATATGACTAACCACTGGGTGTCATAGTTGTTAGGTTCTAAAGTGGGCCCATGGTGCCAGTCTTGTTTCATGCTCAATTTTGATTGGTCACTGTGGGTGATATGGTGAAAGACTTTGCAAGAGGGTTTTCGACCAATCATTGGCTATGGTTTGGAGACCGCGGTCACATGATCGCAAGGGCCATTTCCATAGCTTGCGATCATGTGACCAAATGTAATTTGAAACCCATTTCCTGTTGTGGTAAGTTGTGACTGCGTGGTTGCACGACTGGGGCAAATGGTTAAAAGGTTTAAGGCCTGCCAAATGCAAGGTAACCATTGTGGTTCGAATTTGAATTGTCTAAAGATTTCCAGTGATAGAAAGGACTGAATTTCAATGCAGAATTGACCCTGTTCGGTGAGAAGTGATTGGCAAGCTGTTTGCAGTGTGGTCCAGGGTCTATGTGGCTTAATTGCAAAGGTTGATTTGGTACCTGGTGAAGGACTTTCTTGGCTCGAGATGTCTTTGGAGAGATTTTTAGACTGTTTGAGCCTGTTTTGAGCTTGACCCCTGTCATGTCTGTCTTTTATTTCTCGGTGGGGTTAGGTGATTTTGAAATCTTGTTTTGAAATGATTGTGCTTGCTTTGTAACCATGGTATAAAGGTATTTTTGGAATCATTTCTAGGGGCTGGCTGGAATTTCTTGACACAGGAAGCTGAAAAGCCAAGTGTGTATCCTCAGTCCAGGCTGTAACATTTTTTCTCCTGTATCAATGCTTGGAAGAAAACTTATGTATCTTTTTCATATTGTCTATGGCATCACTGAATCAATTTGTAATACAGGGATTTGAACCCACACACTTAATATAGTCTCTCATTCTTGGATCTCTCCTTCAGTTGTTCTTAATGAATTTTGAGTTTTCTAACTCATTGCATTAGGTTACTGGTGTATGTGTTTTGTCTCTGAGCCCTGATCTAGGATTAGGTTAAAAGCCTCTGAGTGAAGCACAAGTTTATTGGGTTCAATCAGGAAGGATATCTACAAGCAGTGTAAGAGATGTTTGACTATGTTTATGGCTTGGTTTCTTAGATGAATTTAGTAGTTGTTCTTGTATTTCATGTCTGCCTTAGGTATGATGCCCAATGGATAAGGCACTGATCATAAGCTAGTATCCCTTGTGCTGTTGTATGTGTTGCATGATTGTTTACACTCTGCAAGAAAGCATTAAATCAATATCAGTTTTTACTTCCATTTACATTTATGTAAGGTCCTACCCCATAGAAATGGAGAGTCAATGAGTGTGTGGTTGATACTTAGCACTTTCTTGCTATTCTATTATCTGCTATATGAACCTAGTTCTTGGTGTATGAAGTCTATTTTATACTAGGTTAGGTGCACCCACCTTGGTTTTGCAGAGCCAGAAGTAGAAGAGGGCAGTCTTGTCCCTATAGTTGGTCCAGTTACCCTAAGACCTTGTAGCAATTTTGGAGCTAACCATTCCTAAGATCCATCTGAGGGTATACTGGCAGCTTGTTAGAGCATAAGAGTTTTTGAACACCAACAAGATCAAGACCAAAGGGGAAAAGGATAGCAAAAGGCTAGAATGAATGGACTAAAATAAATATGAAGGCTAAACATGAAAGGAATGAAAGCAAGATCATCGTAAGATAGCTCACAAGATAGCCAAATGTTCATGTATAGGTCAACATTGTCAAGATCACAGAGAGAAGATGGAATGGATGAAATATGTAGAAGAAATATGCATGATGCCTGATTGCCAGATTTTCATCATGGTACTTATCTGAGGTGCCAAAAGGGAGTGGTTTTCACCATAAGATGAATTTATTTCTCTTTACTTTTGCTACCAAGGTGCCTTTTTCTAAGTTTTCACCAAGGCACATTTTCAATTTTTTCAATTTTTTTTTTTTTGAATTGGAAGAAAGCAAGCTTTTAGATAATGCTCCTTGAAAGGATAAACCATGATATGCCAAGGATTCAAAATGATATGCTCAAAGGTGTTGATAGGGAAAGGAAGATGGAAGAGAAAAATGGAGGATAAGGTTTTATGTAAAGCAAGTGAGGTTGGAAGATAGGAGTAATATGCAAATGAGGAAAAAGGATAGAAGGTAGAAGGATAATGAATGGAATGATTGTGAAAGGGAAGATGGAAAGGAAGGCAAGATCAACATCAAAACACACCTTGAAGGGTGGTGATAGAATGGAGGAAACATGAATGAAGGAATACGTGAAGGAATATGGTGAATGGATAGTAGCTGTTGTGGTTTAGGCGCACGGAATGGAAGAATGTTTTTAGAAGAAGATTAAGTGGAAGCCTTTGGAAGCTTGAATGTCAACTTCACTTTTTTATTAACATCAGACTCTTTCAAGAGAGATTTTGGAATCCATATAGCCTTAGGATTTTTATTTCTTTTTGATGATTTAGAGAGAATATCTTCAATGATGGATTTTGGAACCCATACTTGTCTTGTAGTTTTCTTCTTAGATATCTCTTTTGACTTTATCCATCCATGTCAATTAGAGGAGACATGGTGATCTTTTTTTTTTTATGGATTCTTGTATTGCTTCTTTTTCTTGTATTGAACATTCAAGTTATTTCCAAAAGACTTGGGACTTGTGGAAGAAGAAGGAGAATATGACTGGTTTAGATGAGTGGGTGGATGAAAAGGATTCAAGGGTATGCATCTATGTTGATCTTGAGGAAAGATAAGAGATGGAGGGACGTAAGGACCTAAGATGGAAAGAAGACATGAAGCCCTTAGTATTGGTGGAGGTGGTCCAAGGATGGATGTGGAAGATGCAAAAGGATAATCAATAAGTTCATCATCATCGATATGACAACCAAGGACATCATCATCTTTAGAGTGAGCATTAGGATTTGCAATAGGATCATGAACATCTTGAATAGGAGAAACTTTTTTGATATGATTGTTCAAAGCTTGCAAAGACTTAGGAAGAGTAGAAAGTGGAAGTGAACATGGAGTGGTAGAACAAGAAGATGGAAGACTTTGATCTTGACAAGGAGCTTTGGATAGCATAAGCGTATCAGCTTTCTTATGATTTTCAATAGGCTTAATATCGGAAGTAGTAGCACTATCATCAATAAGCTCAGTAGTGTAAGTAGTAGCTTGATCTTGCTTAGGAGAAGACTTAAGACATGGTTGAATGAATGAGAAAGGGCATAAAGGATCAAAAGAACCATGAAAAGGATGAGAGATATTATGAATAGGATTGGATGACATGGAGGGTTCTTGATCTTGATCTTTCTTTATGTTCTTTTCTTTTTCATTTTTAGAGTCCACGTGACATGGAGCCACTTCTAAGGATAAGGAAGCGGGTTGGATTTGTATGGAAGACTTTGGAGGAGATAGTGAAAGACTAGATGAAATAGGCATTATAGCATTTAAAGATTTAGGCTCTTTAGGTTTAGCAGTATCAAAAGTATTTGTAGCCAAGTGAAGGTTAGCTTGAGTTTCTTTAAGAGGTAACCCTTGAGGAACCACATGAAAAGCCTTAGGATCTTTGTTGGATGAAGGATTTGTGACAGATTTGGAAGACTCGAAAGCTTTAGGAAATGTATGGGTATTGAAGGAAGTAGGGGATGGAAGGGAACCATCACAAGACAAAGGTACATCATTAACATAATCTTGCTTGAGAGGGAAATCTTTATTTTCAGCATGAGAGTTTTTAGAGGAAGGATTCTTATAATATTTATGTTTCAAATCAGCGCGGTACATTTTATAGTCCTCAATAGTGGTAGATGGGTCATAATCAAGGTATTGTTCATAGAACTCATCAAAGTCTTTCTCAAAATCAGAATTATATGGATCACCATCATGATCTATCCAATAGGATGACCCTTTAGTAAGCACAAGCACATGACGAGGAGGACTCTCAAGAATAGAGGTTTCATAGGTATGACTATATGGTTCATCATCATAGCCATCATAATAGTCATCATAGTCATCAAAGGTGCACGTGTCACTCTTCATGGGAGAGGTATCACAAGGATTATTATATTTCTCATATTGAGGAGTAAGACTCTTGGGAGAAGTAGAAGAGGAACGAGATTGTGAAGAAGAAGAAAGTGAAAACCTAGTGGAGGAAGAAGACTTGGATAATGAAGAATGCAAATAATGTCTAGAAGAGTCATGATAAGACTTGGATAATGAGGAAGAATGAGAAGACTTAGATGATGAAGAATGCTTGGAAGAAGAAGATTGTGAGAGGATCATGAGCATGATTCTACCAAAGGCAGGTGATTCACTTGCTTTCTTTCGCATCAATAAGAGTTTTGGAGGAATGATACTTTTCAAATTGAGCAAGGAGATCAAGATCATCCATTTTCAAGAGAGGTTCTATAGCAAGATAGTTGAAACTCATGGTTCTAGAAGAGGAGGAATCAAGCGTGAAAGAAATGAATAGAAGAGATGAAATAGAAGAAGGTAGACTAGATAATAAGACAAAAAGAATCAAGAAGACATGAAGAATTTAGGAAGAATCATGAAGAAAGAAGAGGAAGGATGAAAATGGAAGACTAGAAGACATGGAAGAAGGAAGACCAAGAGTCATTTTATGCAATTTTGATAGCATTAGAGTTCATTTTGATGTTGAGAAATATGTCATAGCACCTAAGATCTAACCTGGACCGACCAAGGAAGACTGGAAGTGACACAAATTAGTAGAACAATCAAAAGGCTCTAGGCGACAATTACCAGGTAGACAGGGTGACACTTTACGACCAGGTGATACTTCATCTTAAGCCAGGCAATAGTTTCCAATAAGCCCAAGTGATATTCTGAGATAGAAAAACAAAGACCAAAAATTAAGCTCAAAACTTGCCAAAAAATTAACGAAAATGCAGAAAAAGAAGGGATAAAGCTAGTCTACTCTAACCCATGGTGGGCGCCATAAATGTACACAAAAAAGTAGTGCACTTCTATGAATCCTTACATGCAAGGAAACTCAAGAATGAGCCCTCACAAATCGATCCATAGCTATCTATGTATAGAGTTGCAAGACTATAAAATTGCTCTCAACTAGAGCTATGAAGCTAATGACCTTGCTAGTCAACCACACAATGAGAGATTGAAGTGAAGACAAGGGCAAGAGTGCCAATATCCCCAAGAATCAAATGAAAACGCAACACAAGCTAGATTAAGATGAATATGTAAGCTAAGCTAAATGATAACAATGCAATGCTTGAAAGGAAATCTAATCTATGAAAGGAAAGTACAAGCTAGACTATGAAAGGAAAGTACAAGTCTTACAATCCCTCATAATTAAGCTATGTAAGATTAATCTATTGCATAAAGGAAATCTATGCTAAGAATGCCATGATTATACAACTATGAAAGAAAACTAAATGAGATGCAACAACAATGTCTTCAAAGCTTGGATGCAAGGATGTCTTCAAAGAGCTCCAAATGACCTAGAAAACCTGTAGCATAACATTAGCATAAAACATGAATGATCTATATATGCAAATGAGGAAGAGAGCTCTCCTTTTATAAGAAATGAAAAGGAATGGACCATGGAGATTAAGAGGCAAAAGACTTAATCAATGGTGGAGCATCAAAGAGATGCAATCCATGTGCACAAATATCCTCCAATAGAAAAATTAGAGTTGACTTTTGTGTCCATATGAGACAAAAAGTGATTTTTCCTTTTTTATAAAATAAGAATAATGTTTTATTTATAAAACTTAGGATAAGAGGAAAAGGGTGGGGGCTTTTTATTTATTAAAAGGGGAAGAAATATTCCTTTTAAATAAATAAAGACTTAAGATAAAATGGTTAGCCCAAGGAAAATAATCAAAAATGATAAAATAGGATTTGATCAAGGAAATTGATATAATCAAAAATATTGATTTTTGAAAATCTTGATTCAGGGATTTGATAAATTGCAAGAATGGGGCCAAAAGTCTAGGTGACCATTTTAGGGTGCATACAGTAGTATATTCATTTATAGGATATTTGCATGATGTACCTCTTCCTTCTACATGTTTGATGTACCTAACATTCAGGTGATTTACCTGAATGTCAGGTACATCACACAAATATCCTAATCTGAGTCCCTCAATATGTGCACTCTCAGCATCTATCAATCTTTGTACTAGTGTAGTGATCACTGGATGATGTGATTAGAAGCCAATGTTGGGGAAGTCAACCTACAAAGCAAGCAATGACATTGGATCAGTATCTCAATATGATGATTTTGAAAACAACAACAACAAATACAACAAGGCATCTATCCTAGACATGACTCTGCGACACTCTACTTGGCTAATTTAATGCAAATTCAACAAATTTTGGCAAAGATTTTACAACACTGTAGCAACATCCCATGTGAGGAAACTGTTCCCTCGCATGAGATAGGACCTTCTCTTGCATGACACTAAGAAATTTTGCATGGCAAGACCTAGCACTTCGCACGAGGCTTCTGGCAAACCCCAAGCAAGGAAGCCCTAACCCATGTGAGGAAACCATTTCCTAGCATGAGGGGCAACCTAGGCCGGCACAAGGAAACTATTTCCTCACATGAGACTTGAAGAATGAGCTCCTAGACATGCTAGATCTATCCTAAATCGACCTAGAAAGAAGTACAAATTGAAATGCAAGGAGGATTATCAACTACTCACAAGTGTGTCATACTTCGATGGCCAAGTGTGTCGTTGCAAGTGCTCAAATCAATGCGTATGCACTGGAATTCCCTCCATTCACTCTCTCAAAGCTCAAATTTGCAAGAAGACAAAAGTGAATAATGAATTGAAAATGACCCCTTCGGGCCTTATATAGCTTTTGACCTAATTTTCAAAAGTGCTCCGTTTTGAGCAAAAATTGCACCCTTGGTTAAATCGATTATTCTGAATCTATTTTTGGGATCAAAATCAAAATGTGACATCTCTAGATAGCTTTAAATCATGTTTTAAATTTTGGAACCCTTCAGGATCGGATGCTTGTGCAGTCAACCTTCTGGCATCATTTCTTGCTAGCTTCTCATCTCCTCATCATTTTCTTGAGATCTTCAATCTTTTCATCAAAGTTAACTCTAATCAAATCCGGTCAACCATGGTCAAATTTGGTCAACAAGACCTCTCGATAACTCCAAATTGCTTCTACAGCTTCCTAAATCTAGTCTGATTGCTTCTACTCTGCAACCTCTTGTTGTCAATCATCCTTCTGATATGTCATCTTTCAATTTCAGTCTCGAGGGGGTATGATGATTGCATCATTTGAATCTTGTCGAACCATTCTCATATCAATATGATCTAAATCAAAGTCCTCACCGCTTGGGGCATCTCTTGTCTAGGGGCATCTTCGTACCTCACATCTGGTCATCTAGTCATCTATCTTTTAGGTATTTGAGCAATCTAACTCAGATCCTCAAGGATCAAGCTTCATTTTGGAGATGGTTCTCAAAATCTCATTAGGTATTAGACCAATCTAACCCTAAGTCCTGAGATTCAAGCTTCGTTCTGGAGATGGCTCTCGAAATCTCTTTTAGACTGTTATCTGAGCAATCTAACCCAGGTCTCGAAGGGCTAAGCTTTGTATTGGAGCAATCTAACCCTGATTTTGGAGAATAGTCCTAAATCTACATCTGTCATTATTTGACCAATGGGCATTGGGGCAATCTAACCCTGATTCTAGTCTCTTCTCAAGTTATCATTAGATTGTTGTCTTCGCAATCTAATTTAGACTTCGGAGAATCATGCCTCATTCTAGAGGTGGTTCTACAATTCAATCTATTTTGGTGTCTTGGCATCCTAACCTTGACTTCCAAGGGTTAAGCTCCATTCTAGGGATAATCCTAAAATCTCATCTATGGCATCAGACTATTCTTTGAATCAACACGCTACCTACACATCAATTCAAAGAGGGGAAAATGTAATACCCCAAAACTGACACCTAATAATTTCAATCAATTTTGGTGCATTTTCTTCAATTTCACATCTTCAAAGTCCTATTTTACTAGGCAATTTTCTCTCTCCTACCTAACTTTATTTGACTTGATGTCAATTGAAAAAACCCTAATTTACATTAATCTCACACTATAATTAATTCATAAGTATTTGAATTTATTAGCTAAATAATCCCTATGATAAATTGATTTAATTCTAAAGTCCTAAGTGCTTTAAATTAAATTAAAAATCCACTCCCTTTAGCTAATACACAAAGGAATTAATCGTATTTAGTTATTTGAATGGACACGTCTTTATTTGAATTTAATAATTCAAATTACTTGAAAGGTCACCCATATGTGGAAATAATTCATTCTCTTAATTAAATAAATCTTTCAATATTTGTCTCAATTGGGAATGAAGAGTCAACCATTTCATTTCAAGAACCTCTTCATTCCCTCCCCGAGCTTCTCTATATAATGAACCTTCTCCTTCATTCAAAAAAAAAGGCAATTGTGAGATTAATTAAAGTATAGCCAATTTTAGTCTCAATTATCTTCATATTTTCAAGCTTTGTTATTGCATAATTAGTTTAATTTGTCATTTTAGTATAATATTGCACTCTCATTTAAATTAGTTTTCTTATTGTTATTAGATTAATCTCATATTTCTTTCAAAGTTATTTTGATTAACTTGCATTATCATATTTACTTCAAGCTATTAGATTAATTGCATTTCTCATTCTAGATTAATTTTCATTTTGTTTATCTTTCAAGCTTTGAAAATCCTTTATATTAGCTTGGTCTTATGGTTGTTGGCTCTCATTTTGAGAGTAATTCAAACACTCCAATTAATTAGAAGGAAACAAGTCGAATCGATAGAATCGTGTGGATGGGTAATTCATACTCAATTTTGTGATTCGATGATCAAGCAATGACTATGTTGTGTTTATAGTTGGATTAGAGGTCCATGTTTAGCTGTATAACAATGCTGACCCTGGTTAATGGAAGACAACAAGTAGAAAGGAAATGATAACTTCTTGTTATGCCTAAAATGATTAAGGAAAACAAAGTAATAACTAAAAATGATTTAGAATTTTCCATCCAAGTGAGATATTACATAATTACCTTATTTGCATCTAAGCACAGATTCTTAAGAAAATATCTATAAAAAATCTCATTACATTCTTCCTAACATTGTCTGTTTCACCCGGTTCAAAGAAAACTCCACCACTTCGTTGGCACACTTCCTTTCTCTACAAAATTTCCTTCCCTTGATAAGAGTTTTCATAACCTTAGCAATTAGTTCTTCAGTTATCTCCAACTCCATTCCATACAATTTCAAGGCACCCTAATTCCATCCTCCAAACAAATCTTCCATGA
This sequence comes from Chamaecyparis obtusa, assembly GCA_027943335.1. NCBI lineage: Eukaryota > Viridiplantae > Streptophyta > Pinopsida > Cupressales > Cupressaceae > Chamaecyparis > Chamaecyparis obtusa. Next base: position 482,162 of record BSBK01008738.1, on the reverse strand, counting down.
CTTGAGCATTCATACCATGAAGTCGTTCCATATAGCAACTCAAGAATCCCACAAAAATCTCACTCCACACTGTATCATTTTTTCCCATTTATCATAAACCATGGGTTCTAATTTATTACAATATCTCTCCATTTTACCAAAAATAACAATCATCTACAAATTGGAAGACAAGGTAGCCAAAGAAAATAAATAGAAGTATTATTTTTCATATCTATCTATTAATAATAAATAAAACCCTCGAAAAGATACTAGTTTGCACAAACAAAAATATCACTTCCAAGATAGTGCAAATTAATGTTTCCCATGATTATTTCTTGTGAGGATTTTAATATCTATGAGAATAAGGTCATTAATATCCTATTTAGTCCTATGTTGAGACATAACATCAATATTAGCCAACTTGTCAATCGTATAGTTGCCTTTGCAAAAGACATCGGAGATTTTATACTCGTCTAACATATTAACAATATACTTACAATATTTGAAAATACTTTTAATGATATAGCTTGGGGGAAGCTTTCTGGCTAAATAGTTAATAATGGTAAGAGAATCACTTTCTAGCCAAAAACTCTTCATCCCCTTATCTTTAACCATTTTGATTCTAATATAGGCTGCATAAGTATAAGTAAGTTTTAGTTAGTACACTTAGTAATAAATAAATAAATAGTAGCTATAATAATTGCTAGTTTCCTTCCCATAGAAGTTGGTTACTCGCAAGAAAGTTATAAATCTTTGAAAAGATAATGAGATTGATATGTTGATTATCAATTGAATCTGTTGAATCTCAATCTCTATTTTATTCAACAATGATGATTTATTAACAATGATATAAATCTAGAGATCCATATTTTTATAGATTGTGGCTGAAATTAATGCTTTAAAGGATTGATCTTCTCCTTCAAATCATATACTTTATAACATCATGGAAAGTACCCAATCCTTAGCCAAGGGTATTAGTGATATGAAGGAATACCATGACCAATTTATTAACAAGTTCAAAGACTCTTTGTTGGTTATTTAGGATAACCTAAGACTTGTTTTTGATAGAAAAAAGAAGCAAGAGGGTGTTGGCCCATGGAATAGAAAGACTAGGAGCACATTAATAGCACTAGTCTAACAGCGGATAAACGTCAGTAGAAAATAGTGTCTAGTCTACTGTTAGGTCATTTTCTTGTTATAGCAAAATCCTTTGAAATGGCCTCCTCCTTGCACATGTTTCATGGTTTTCCTCTTGCCTTGTGTTCTCCTTGTTGTCACCTTGCTCTGGTCCAATTTGCATGTGTCGAATCGAAAAACCCATTAAGTTATTCAATTTCAAGGTCCGCAGGAAGCAATCTTTAAAATCTTCCTAAGTGTCGAAAACCCATAGTATTTTTGCAAGTCCATGATGTTTTCAGTCTGTGTGTTTTTTACCTGCGTTATTTTCAACCCCCTGTGCTTCCTGTTTTGTGCGATTGTCTTTCGGTCTGTTGAAAGCCTTGTGTGTTTTCGGTCTTTTTGTCGAACATGGTGTGTTTTCGACCTCGCGCTAGTTTCTTGTTTGCTAGTTTTCCTTAAGTCTGGAGGTGCGATGAGTGGTGGGGCCCAGCCTTTGCATGGTGTTAGTCATGCTTTCTCCAGGTCTCCAGGTGGTTACACCTTTTATTCAGCGATCCGACGACTGTGCTGTTGCGAGATCTCTTCATCCTAGCGGTTAGGTCTCTCACATCTAGCGACTTGGCTGGCAGTTAAGTTTTCCACAATCACGTAGTCATTGAGTGCTTGGTGGTTTGTCTCTTCTCTTGCTTCTTGCATAGTTAAAGTTCAGACAGGATCGATGGTTTCCGCAAGTTCGCATGGTGAAGATGCACGGGGTTTATTTCTTGCACTTTTGCGACAGCCGTCCAATCCTCCGAGGGGATGAGGCTTCTTTGGTAGTGGTCCCCAGGGTGATGATGTGGCAGCTTGTGATTGGCTGTCGCATGGTCCAATAGCCCAGTCTTTGGCTATGCGATTATGTGACTAATTGACACGTGTCTATGGCAGTGTGTTGGCATTTTGGTAGGTGGGCCCGTTGGTTTGTTGCGGAGATGGTGATGACTTGGCTTGTCGAAGGGGCCCGCGGTGAAGGATTTTTAATCAACGGTCAGCGTATAATCTCAAGGAATATTCTTGACCTTTGAGATCATGCACCATCCGTTGATTTTATTTCATCTTGCCGAGTTGTCTGTTGTCCGTAGTGGGTCTGGTGTGACTTGCCTGCACAGGTGGAGGTTTCCTATTGGTTTCATGGTTGCAGAGTTAGGGGTGGGGTCTATTGCTGTTTGGCAGGCCCGATAAGTGTCTGGTGGTGCCAAAAAAGTTTCATGTGGTCACGCATTCACGAAGGGATAAGAGGATTCACTTGTTTATTTGGTGATTTGGCGAACAACGGTCACGAGGTCACTAGTTTCTTTAGCGGGGGTAGGATGTTTTCCACAAACTGGCGAAATGCTTTCGTCACCAGTTTGCTAGATGATTTAGTGGGCTATTTTAACACATGTTGTTGTGTGTTCATGAAATTCAACTAGAGTTAGGTTTTTCATTTCACGACTAAGAAACACTTTGTCGCCAATTCGTTGAATGAAACCCGAGGTGCCTAGATGGGTTAGGTTGTGAAGCCCGGGAAAGATAAAGATCTAACGGCTGCAACTTAAAGTTGATAGAGGTTTGAATGTGGGCCGTTGTTCTCTACTAGCGCCATGGATGTAGCCGTTGCAATTTGAATTCAAATTTGCCGAGGGGTTTGCAATGACAGGAAGTACTGAAATTTATGGATTTTATTGCAGAGGTGACCCTGTTTGGTGAGATAAGACTAGTTTTTTGTTTGCAGTGTGGTCCAGAGTGTTGTTGGATTGTTTGCAGAGCTTGTACCGTGGTGGTTGTGTGCTCAAGGTGTGTTGCAGGGTGTCCTTTTGAGCTCAGTTTTGTGATCCCTTGTACCTACAAAGAGGATTTTCATCATTGTAGATCTTGTTTAAGTTTTCCTCTCTCCTGGATTGGATGTGTTTCCCACCCCTGAATTAAATGCATAATTGTTTCTAGCAAGTTGGGTGGTTGAAACCCTAACCCTAGTCATCCGTAGCTTGTTGCAAATTTCCAAGATGACTAGGGGGTATAAGTGGAAGAATTTTGATTTTTGAAAGGGGTTCCAAAACATTGTTGCTTTTGGTCCCTAGTTTTTGACTATAATATACTGATAGAGGTCTGGTTTTGGTGACTTTTCTTATCTTGGTATCATTCTAATTGTATGTTGATCCTGATTATGTTAATGAGAACATTTTGAATCTTGATCTTGCATCTAGTGTATGTCTTCTTGCTTGTCTCTGAGCTCATATATGTTAGTTTCACAAAGTGTGCTAATGTATGGTAAACAAAGAGTATTTTGAATTCATCTCTAAGTTTCTAACAAAGTTAGGATTAAAGTCTTTTAGGTGAATTCAGTGAGTTTGCAGCCAGGTGTAGAATCTAATGTCCTTGTGCTTGAGGGAAGGGGGTAATAGGCAAAGCACTTACCTTGGATTCCATTGTGTTTGACTTAAGGTATTCAGTTGAGGTATACAGTTAGGTGACTCTGAGCCCTGGGATAAGGCACTGGTCCTTCCTCTTGAGGTATGCATGGTTAACAACTACAAACACAAACATTGCTTGATAAATCTTTAACAATCTTATATGAGATATAGTGGAATATTGTTTTAGACTCCTTTAGAGAAGTGAGTCAAGGGTACACCCACCTGAGCATTAAAGCTCAAAGAGTAGAAGGATCCTTTGATCCTTGTCAGTTGGCCCTCTTCCTTGTGGACTTTGGAGTGGTGATAGAGTCAGAGTTTTATTTAGATTATCCATCAAAGTGTAAATCTGCAAGTTGAAGATCAAAGGGAATAATCCACAACCAACATCTACCTCTATCAAAAATAAACTTAAAGGACCTAAGAAAAAAGAACAAACCAGAGTAGCTTAACCAGAAATTATAGAACATATTAATAGTCATATGCCACACAAGGCTAATCCAAAGTCTTAAGAGCTTAACCATAAAATAGAAGAGCATAATAAAAAACCTGAGGCCAATAGGCCCAAACTAGAACAAAATAACCTAAGACTTGTTATAGTAGTCAGTAAAATTGTTTTGGATAACACTATCAAGGGTCTAAAGAAATTAAATGAACATGCAAAGGCTTTACAGGTAATTTCTAAGGGTAATTCTCCCTTGCTTTTTTCCATTATGAATTTGGCCAAGAAATTCCACCTCATGGATATAGGGAATGTTAAGAAGAACAAGGACCATGTTGAGGATTCTGATGATGCCAAAAAAAAAGATAGAGAAGGATTGTATGCTGAGACCTACAACTAGATTAAGAAGTAGGGATAAGGGAATCACCCCTATTGATAGCATTGATAAGAAGGTTAGAAGCATTAATGTTGAAATTTTTTAGAAAAATGAAAGTCTGGTAAAGAGTCTATAATTTTTTTTAGGGTATGGTTCCCCTATTTTTTGTCTATTAGCTATTATGTAGAATCTATTTATCTAATGGTTAATATTTGATACTTTTAGTTGTTAATTTTTTGTAAAGACTTGGGTTTCTGGTCCCTATAAAACTGCTTTTCCTTTAACAAAAAAATGATGGTTAAGTATTTTCACCATTTTTCTCTTCATTTGGTATTAGAGGGCCAACTAGTTGTGTGCATATATGATGAAGAGCCTTGAAGTGTTTATTTTTTTACTACTAGTTGAAGAGGATTTGTTTGGTAGAAGAAAAAAGTGTGTAGATCTTTTGAATGTGATTTATTACATTGGAGTAGCTGATGTTGAAGGATGGGTCTATACTACATTGGACAAAGGTACTACTAAGGTGTTAGATCCTAAGAGGGTACACATATTGAGTTTTAGAGGTGACAACTAAAGTAAGGAAAAGAAGAGGCACGATGTTACTCGATTGAATACTATTTTTCATGCCTAACAATATTGGTGTTTTCTTTTCTTGTAGCGATCTAGTCAACCTATTTTGAATTTGAAGTTACTAGAAGCAAAAAACATGTAAAAGTGTGGGGATCCTTAACTAAGATCGTATATGTATTAGAGGGTATCATTTTGGTATATTTGATCACTATTATGATTCATAAGTGTATAATTTAATTTTATTTCTTAATATTTTATTACATCCATTTCATTTTATGTTGAGAATGAGCAAGGTGGAAGGACCAAGGCTCTTAATCTGACAAGGCCAAATGGTGGTAGAGAAGGTATATTTGAGAGAATAAGGTGTTAAGAATTTGTAAAGAATTATTTACTCTTATTGAAATGTAGATGAGTGTGAAGGTGGTGTGACTAATACAGAGCCAAACTTCTTTGCCAAAATTTATTGGGAAACACAAGATTTTGGGTAATAAAACCTAATTATCTTCTTAATTTATTTTCTTTATTTTAGTCATGGTTTTATCCCTATATTTTGATGCTATCACTTCTCTATTGATAGATTTGTTACACAAAAATATGGTTTACTAAATATCCTATCAATTAGCTCTCTCTCTCTCTCTACCCATTTGTCTTTATTTTTCTTCCTCTTTCCTTTATCTATAATTCTTTTGTAGTTGTTAATTTAAGGGATTTGGATCCCACTAAATTCTTCTTGTCAAGGGTTTTGACTATTAGGCCCAAAAGGAGGAAAGCACAACTAAGAGGGGGGGGTTAATCAGTTGTGTGTACCTAATTACTTTAATTCCACTTTAGCCACTTAGATATGAATTATAAGAAATAATGTAAGATCCACAACACAAAACATAGAACACAAAGATTTTTTCTCAAGGAAAACTGGTTAAGGAAAATCCCCAATGGGGATGCTACCCACTAGATGAATGTACTCTATTAAAAGTACTATTCGGTTAAGAGAAAAATAGAGAACAAAGGATGCACTTGCAACCATAGGCCAATCTGTAGGTTCACTTCCCAGAGATCACTACTCACATTAAAATCTCATATCTAGCCCTTAGTCAGGTTCACCGATCTATCTTCTATTACAATGGGGTGGACATATAGTCCTTTACAACCAAACTGACAAATACCAACTCCTATGCCAATACAATTCTAAAAAAGTACAAACACCTATATGAATTCCGTATTATCATGTACCTCTCTCTCATACATCATCTCAATTACAAAATGATCTATTATTTATACTGATTACAAATAAAAATCAACCACTAAGTTGACTAAGACCTAATATAATAAAATATATAAACATTGTGGTCATTCTTCAATGCAATCCAAATAAAGTTGGCCAAGAATTAGATAGGACCCAAAACCACATCCTCAAATATGCACAAGTGCTACGAAAGCAACATCAAGAATCACAATATGCTACTTCATCAAGTTGACTAGGACCTAGATGAAGAAATGACAACATGCTACCAAGGCAACAAATACAATCAACTCAACCAATGTGAACCAACAACATGATCATCAAAAAATATAAGAACACTAACAAGAAGCATGAATACCTTCCAGAACCTTTCCATCATCTCCAATATGAAATCCAAAATTAGCTTTAACTCTAATCAATAGGAACACTAAAATACTGAACTTAGATATTACAAAAGATAGATTGTTGTACTTTGAATCATGAAAAACACCAACTATGAATAAAATGATAAGGGATCATACAATAACTAGATTCACAACCTATGAAATATTAAATACAATTCATCCCGAACCAAATACTCATCCACTATTCACATGAACATTGTGACATCAATAACCAACAACTTGATTATATCTTACTCAAATTGTCAAAACAACCTCTATGAACCTCTATAGATGATCTATATATATCTTAGATTAATACCTCACCATCACAACTCAATATCTTCAACATAGCATATGAACAATTAAAATCCTCCATACCGAACATCTTGAACACACTATCTGAGACAACAACAAGTATGTTGACATCAATGACAAAATATTAATGTCAGCACATCTAAATCCAAAACTATAAAATGCACAACAATGTCCCAAAAATATCCACCTTTGGAATTGATGGAAACATATCTAGTGAAAAATTGATCAATGCAAAAATTCAATTATATATCTACCCGATCACTCAGAAATTATAGTTGCAATACATCCACTTGATTACTCTAAATATCTAGCTTCAACACCATCTCTACAATTTATGATATTGCTTCTATTTTTCAATAAATCTTCTCTCCCTTTGACATCAATGGAAAAGGACCAAATATATAAAAAATACTAAACCAATAAATAGTCATAAGATCACTCCCCTTGAGGAGTAGTCCCCAAAACTCATCAATCTAGAAAATAATGTTTTGATAGATTCTATGGATTAATGCTACCCTTAACATCATTAGCTTTGATCTAGAGGGGCTATCACTCGAATCTTTTCCCTGAGATAATCAAAAGTATCTTTCAACAAAGGCTTTGTAAAGATGTCAGCAGTCTGTTCCTTAGAAGACACAAATTCTGATTTCACTTAATTTTCATTTACCTTATCCCTCAAGACATTATACTTAATAGAAATATGTTTTTTCTCTGAATGTTTTTGATAGAAAAAGTAGTAAGAGGGTGCTAGCCCGCAGTATAGAAAGACTAGAAGCACATTAATAGCATATTAATAGCACTAGTCACACAACAACTAATCATCAAAAAGTCAACAGAAAAAAAGTGTCTAGTCTTCCTCTATCAAAAACAAACTTAAAGGTCCTTTTCTAAAATAATGAACTAGAGTAGCTTAACTAGAAAGTTAAAAACATATTAAGAGTAACTTGCCACACAAGGCTAATCTAGACTCTTAAAAAATTAACCATAAAATAGGAAAGAAAAATATGGGACCTAGGGCAACCAATCCCAAACCAGAACAAAAACCACATGGCAATAGCAATAGCTAGGATCTACCACCCAGATGTTTAAACATTAGGGTCACAGCCCACTGTTCCTGCAAGAACATGAAGAGGTCTCTGTTATCCTCATCGGCTTTCAATTTACCACTAGCCATCTTCTTGTGCACGTTGCACAAGGTTATAGCTGATGCATGCATGACTTTGAGGGAAAGATTGTTCAAATCAATGATGCGGGATTTTATTTCTCTCATGTCCTATTTGAGGCCAAGGATCTCATTATCAAGATCATTGAACTTCTATTTGAGGGAGCCTTTAAACCTATCATTCTCATCTATCACCACAGTAGTGTGCTCAACGCAAGGGGATTTGGTCTGTTGGGTGTGGGGAGAGGGCAGGGCCGGGGTATTGCTGCAAGGTATATCATCCATCACCAGTGGTGGATTCAAGGGGGGAGTGCTGGTAGACCTGCGAAAGCTCAAGTACTCAACTGAGGAGCCCCAAATCAAAGTAGAGGAGAGAGAGGTTTCCATATCCTCCAAATAGGACTTGTCCTCAGAATCCATTTCCCTAAGTCTTATTTTGCATTTCTCCTTGGCAATTGTGTTAGAAAGTTGGACAGTACCCCCCAAATCCACTTCCAACTCAACCTGGTTTACTGAATTCCTCCATTTTGGGGGCTTGCTCTCAGTTTCAGGGGTGCTATCAACCACCATCTTATCCTTAGCTTCCATGGACTCAGAGACATGGGATTCCTCTAAATCCTCTACCCTTTTAAAGGGGTTCCTCACACATCTCTTGCAGCCTTTACCATCATGCAGGACAAGGTCAGTCTCCTGGATCTCCTGGATAGACTGGGAGGAGGACTGAGAGGGGTTATTGACTCCTGAAGGAGAAACATCCTGGGTGACATCCTTCATAATAAGGGGGGGTTGGGGTGGAGGGAAAATGGCTTTATGGAAGTTGTATAGATAGAGAAAGAGGCCCTGGTGAAGGATAGGGATAGGCTTCTCAGGATTCTTATTCTCCTTTATATCCAAGATGTTTCTTTCCAGCAAGTGGAGAAGGTAGAACGAGATGGAAATGAGGTCCCTATTCCTGATGTGGTTGAGGAATGACAGATGATAATAATAAAACACAATAAATTTACCCTCAAGAGTGAAGTATTTCCTAATAATGTGACACACCTTGGGCCAAAACTCAGGGAGCTGCTCGTGGTTGAATCCTCTGGACTTTTTCACAAGCTTTTGACCTAGCTTGAAGAACTAGTTGAGACTGGTAATGTCCGGTGTCTTGCTAGTTTTCTTATACTTTCTACCCTTTGTTTATAGTCCCATCGATTTAGCAATGACCTCCTCGTTTATTTGAAAGTGTATGCCCCCAACTGACACCTTCCCTTTGTCCCAAGAGGAAACGAACTACTTGGAGATTTTCTCATCATGGCCTCCCTTCATTCTTTCCATGAAGCCCCAGATGCCACTATCTTTGTAGTAGTGATTCACCAGGGGGTCGGAGGTGAATTCCTCTTTGATTTTATCGAGCTCTATGTGAAAAGTTTTTCCACCCATATTGACTAGACTAGTGTCCACCGTAGAAGTCTTCTAAAAATTGCAGAGCCGAGCTTCGCAAACCAGGGCATAAAATAGGTCTATTTGAGTTAACTGTTTTATAATAATTTTGTTCATAAAAGGTAGGGGATGGGTAGTTTTTGGGTAGTCAAGCTCTGTATGGAAAAATCTAGTGGATCTCAAGGTGTAATAATTAGAAATTAAGCCATATTTTTCATTAGTGTCCTTGGTAATCAAAATTACCTGCTAATGTAAATAGCTATCCTTCCACATGTACTCATGCAAAAGGAAATTATGAACCTTTATAAGGTTTTTCACATACATAATCATAACTATAGTAATCATCAAATTAAGCTAGCACATAATCAAGGTGGGGCCCTCAGCAATATTGGCGATAGCTTGACTCATTTTAAATATTGTTGGTGTCATGTTTTTCCCACCCGATCAGTCACTTGATCTCCTTTGGTAGCTCACTGACCTCCTCCCATTTAACCAACCTAGTTTTCTTAAGCCCAATGGCAGCCATAGAATCTGCCACCACATTACCTTCCCTATAGGTATGAGAAATAGTCATGTTTTGGAGGTTGTTGAGAAGCTCCTGAATTTCCACTATTATGGTGTTCAACCGCCACTCTATATTCAACCTTCTTTTGATAGCCTCCACAATCACTTTGGAATCCCCTTCGATCATCAGTAGCCTAATATTCATGGAGATGGCAAATTTTATACCCCAAAGAAGAGTCGTGCCTTCAGCTTGATTGACAATACTATTTTTTAGCAGCACAACATAAGCCAAAATGAAAGCACCATTGTGGTCTCTTAGCACTCCACCCCTACCTTGGGTAAGGTTATTCACTTCCCCATCAAAGTTTAATTTGGTCTAGCCAATGGGCGGGGAAACCCATCGAGTAGCATTCCGAGCCATTAACCTTGAGTTGTCAAACCTAGTGAAGCCAATCAATAAATTCCAATCATCATTCATTTTGATCTCCTAGGCTAGGGGGGTTCCAAGGGAAGTTTCCAGTTAGCCAAGCCAACATTCTCACATCGGAGCTTGGTGTCACCATGGAGAGAGGCCTCAGGTGGGGAATCAGTCTCCTTGAAGATCATGTTGTTCCTTTCTTTCCAGATAGTCTAGCAGATGTTCGGGGGAAGAAGCCGCCATAGGAGTTGGATGAGAGGGTGATTGGAGGGGGATCACCAACTAGTGAAATGGTGGACATCATCTTCTAGGACCCAGGGGACCCCCAATTTTCCAATAACTCCCTTCCAAATACTAATAGATTATTCACAGTGTATGAATAGGTGGTTTATAGTTTCCTCCTCCTTTTTACAGAGGCCACATTTACTGGCTAGGGAGAATCCTCTTCTTATGAGGTTTTCATGAGTTAAGACTTTACCATGTATAAGCTTCCACTAAAAGAAATTGATTTTTAGAGTAAGGTGTGGGATCCACACCTTATTCCAATCTCTTAGATTATTCTCTTCCTCGAGAAGAAGGTTGTAACTAGTCTTGACCAAGAAGGTTCCAGCTTGGGTGGAGGCCCAAATCATGGAGTACTAGCTAGCAATTCCAGGAATCCTAACATTCCCCAAGATTTCTATAAGCTCCTTAGCCAAGTGTTCTAATTCTAGTCTATCCCTGACCATAAGAGTTATATCTTTCCATCTCCCTTCAAACATGTAGTTGAAGGTTCTACTACCAAGGGTAGGCCTGAGGTAGTTCATGAGGGGGCCAAACCTTCCACCTAGGGTAGTGCAATTCTAGATCCAAGAGTCATGCCAGAATCGGATGGATCTCCCATCCCTGAGTTGCCAGAAAACACCCTTAGATAGCATGGTTTTGCATTTGCAGATGTTTGCCCAGAGTTTGCAACCATTGGGAAGGTCTTTATCCTGGTACATCATCCCATAAGGGTACCCTTGAAGGTACTTAACTTCCATTATCTTACACCAATCCACTTTACTTTCAATGAGCTTCCAAGCCACTTTCATGGTGAGTGCCCTATTCAGCAAGATAATTCACCTAAGGCCTAGACCACCCAACCATTTAGGAAGGCAAATTGTTTCCCAATTGACCAAGGACATCCTCTTTTTCGCTTCCAAGCCCACCCATAGAAAATATCTTTGAATCTTTTCTAGCCTGTCTGCCATATTGCTTTTGATCTTGAAGAGGGACAGAAAGTAGACAAGGATTCCCTGGAGAGTAGAAGCCGCCAGCTGAAGTTTACTAGCATTGCTCAGAATCTTCCCTTTCCATCCAGCGATCTTTTTTTGAGTTCTTTCCAGAATGGAATTCCAAAATTCTTGGGAGACCTCTTTGATAGTGAGAGGGAGGCCAAGGTAGGTAGAGGGGAGTGAAGTTGACTGAAAGCCCAATATTTGAAGCACTCTAGTTTGGGTCTCAATGGGGGTGCTAAAGAAAAAAAGTTTTCTTTTCTAATAGTTGATGCACTGTCTTGAGGCCAAAGAATAATTCTCCAATAGGTACTTCCACTATCTAGCTTCAATCACTGATGAGTACCCAAAGAGGAAAGTATCATCAACACATTGTTCCAAAACAACTTTCTGTAGAGTGGAAGCTGGTTTGATTCCTTTTATTCTTCCCATGGAAGAGAACATCATCAAATTCTGTCTAAGGACCTCAGCCACCATAATAAATAAATAAGGGGAGAGAGGGTCACCCTTCTGAAGACCTTTTTGAGGTTGAAAGAAGCCACCTGGGGAGCCATTGACCATAACAGAGAAGCTAACAGTTTGCATGCATTCTTGAATAATGTGGATAACCTTCTCATTAAAGCCCATTATACTAAGGATTTTTTGGAGGAAGGACCAATTAACTTTATCATAAGACTTAGAGATATCAATTTTGAAGGCCATACCTAGTGCTTTTCTCCTATCCATGGAGTGGATAATTTCATGAGTGGATATGGCTGCATCTAGGATCTGCCTTCCTAGAACAAAACCCTTCTGAGTAGGACTGATCAATTTTTCCAGGAGGGGCTTCATTTTGTTGACTAGGATCTTAGTGAGGATCTTATAAAACCTGTTACAAAGACTGATAGAGCTGAAGTCCAACATAGAGGTAGGGTTGTCATTCTTAGGGACCAACACAATATAGGTCTTGTTATGGTTCTTTAGCAGTCGCCCCATTTTGAAGAATTCTTTGGCAGCATGGGAAACTTCTAATCCAACAATATCCCAATATTCTTGAACTAAAAATGGGGGGAAACCATTAGGTCCCGGAGCTTTATAGGCACCCATAGAAAAGATAGCTACTTTGACTTCCTCATCAAAAACAAGTTTAGTGAGACGATCATTATCACTGTGAGTAATAGGACATTGGATGTGTTCGAGGAGCTGATTTTGCAAATTGCCCAGGCACATATGTCCAACATTGGAGTATAATCCCTTAAAGTAGTTGGCCGCAACATGGTTAATTTTTTCCTTCTCAGTAACTTCATTCCCTCTATCATCCCTAATTACGTTAATGGTGTTTCCTATTTTTTGATTGCTAGCAAATCTATGAAAGAAGGTCATATTTTTGTCTCCTTCGATAAGCCACTACATCCTGGATCGCTTCTTCCTGTAGATTTCTTCTCTTCCCAGAGCTTCCTGCCACTTGTGTCTAGCCTTTTTTTCTTCCATTTTCAATTGGGTGTGGATATTCCCAGTGGCCAACTGGGCTTGGATTGAGTCCAAGGTCCCTGTAAGCTCTTTATTCTCCTTATTGAAGCCACCAAAATTATGTTTACTCCAACCCTTAACCTCTCTTCTGATGATTTCCAATTTCTAGACAATCCTGAACATGGTAGTTCCTTTGATAGAAGTGGCCCACCAGGATTTCACTTGGTCCCTAAAAGAGGGGAGGGAGCACCACATAATCTCAAATCTGAAAGGGACTGGACCAATCCTAGGGGAGTCAAAACAACAAAGGCAGAGGGGGTTATGATCAGATGTAGTTTTGGGGAGAGATGACAAAGTGGAGGTCAAGCACAAGTCCCAAGAGGAAGTGCCCAGGACCCAGTCTAGTCGCACTTGGATGAGATGGGAGCCCTTTCGATTGTTGGACCAAGTGAAGGGATTTCCTTTCAGATCAATGTCCAAGAGACCAAAGTAGGAGATAAATTTTATAAGGTCCCCCATACTATCAGAGTAGTCCATTAAGCCTTTGCACTTTTTCGAGGGGTAGAGAGGGGTGTTAAAGTTGCCAACCACCATATAATTAGTAGAAGTGTCTTGATCCATACAACAAATAATATCTTTCCAAAGGGCCAACCTACCAATCTAGGTATTAGGGGCATATATATTGACCAAGTCCCAAAATAGCTATTTTTTCCTAAAGGTAACAGCAAGGAAGTTTAGGGAGAAGGCAAGTGGTTCACCAACAACAGTCTTAGGGTTCAAGAGAGTGGCAATGCCCCTAGAAGCACCTGAGGCTTCAGAGTAGAAAAATTCAGCACCCAATCAGAGACTGCTATCCAGGGAGGAAAAATTATTGAAAGACTTCTTAACTTCTTGGATAAGCAGAATATCCAGCTTATGAGAAAAAATGTATTGTTTAACAACACTGCTTGCGAGGGCTGTTAAGACCTCTAACATTCCAAGAAACACAAATCATTTCTTATTTTTAAAACTTATTTCTAAGTTTTTCTGCCTACCTACTTCAACATCCCTTGTAGTATCTTTTGACCTCCTGGCGCATTCTGATGGCCTCCCTCTGGGTGTTTCCAGCCCGACATCAGCCTTTTTAGGCTTAGGTTTTTTTTTTATGCTTTATATTCACCACAATCGTCCTCCCCACAATGATCTTCCTCCAGGGAACTGGGTGAGGAAGGGTAGTTCTTTTCCTCTAGCTGTAGGGAAAGTTTTGTAGCAGCCTTAGGGGACTTTAGTTCGAGTGAGACCACAATGGAAGGCTCTTCCAACTTAGCAGGACTGACCACACTTGTTTACAGGGTAGTCACTAGGGGGTTCTTCAAAGGCACCACCACCAAAGGGAATTTAGGAACCTTAGGTTTAGGGAGAACCACATCATTCTCCAAGGAGGTGACTATCTCACCCTCTTCCACCTCTAGGTTTTCCAGCTCTAGTTTTCTGGCACTTCAGCCATCGAAGGGGGGCGGGTCTTCTCCTTCTCTTCGCGTGCTATCATGGGTGGTTTCTTGGAGGTGCCCTTATCCTTATTTTTATTTTTTGCTCCATGTTGTTTGCATGCTTCACTAGTGTAGCCCCTAGAATCACATTTCTGGCAGAAGAGAGTGGCATTCTAATACACCAGAGCTTGAGTCCATCTACCTATCTTGGATTTCAATATAACAAAGTTCGGGAGGGTTTTATTTAGAGTAACATTAACGTAGAATCTTGCAAACACCAACTTGGAATTAGATCGGGTTACCTGATCCACTGTAATAAAAGTGCCAAAGGAGTCACCAATCCACTCAAACACTTGTTCATCCCAGTATTCAAGCGGAAGACCAGGGAGGTGCACTCAAACTAGTGTCATCCTACTCAGCTCAGTCGCTAGATTGAACCCAGGTTTCCATTTTACCAAGGTGAGGAAGTGCTTACCATAGACCCATAAAACAGACAAAACAAAGGCTAGATCCTCCAAAGTGTTGAACTTGAAGAGGAAGATCCTGCTAGGCATAGTAGAGACTAAGATAGACCCCTTAATCTTCCATTGGGTAGCCACCCATTTTCTGACCATTTCAATGGTAGGTAAGAATTTGAAGAAATGACCCACTTGTTGGCTCTTTTTCTTGCAGGACCAAGCTTGAATCAAATAGTTGGGCTCAAAACACTGGTTAGGCACTCAAGCTTGACAAGAAAAATAAACCAATTGATGAGGATAGAGAGAAATCCTCCTTCTTCTTTGAGCTCCACATTCACTCAGGTGGGTATTGCCTTATCTACACATCCAAGACACCTCATTACAAACCAAAGGCCTGTAGATAGATTAGTGTGGAATAGCAATCAATCTCCTATAGGTATCCTGTACCCCAATGACATAAAATCTCATGCAATAGCCCTACTTGCATCGAATGAGATTGAAAACCAGAAACCTATCCTAACAACATGAAAGGGAAAGGGTGGGACTAAAAGGAAATGATTTTAAATGGATTTGAAGGGACCCCTGAGATACCCTAAATCCCTGATAGACCAGTGCCTTATCCAATGGACCACAAAGTCAAATACAATATTGTAAGGGACAGCTATGAAACAAGAAACTAATACACTCAATCTATTGATGCTGACATCAATCACACACCATGACCAAACCTCAACTTAGCACCCGCCTGTGTATTCAAATATGTTATTATCCATCAAAGGATTTTGACCCTCCCCTTAGAAGAGACCTATGAATAGACAATACATTGACTAGCATCCACTGGAAGACAAGCATGACCTATCCTTGATATTTCAGCTCATACATACAAGAATACTAACTCTGAACCAGTTATCCCTGTGAAGACAACTCCACTTGCAAACACTTAGGTAATGCAAATAGAAAAATCAAACACCCTTGATGTATGACTAATGAGTTCAGAATTCAAATGGAGATAGCTTGGTAACAGTAAGAATGTATTAAATTCTCATACATAAGACAAATCTGTTACAATATGTATTATATTCTCTCAACCAGCAATGGAAAGAGGAACACTCTATATGCAGAGAGAAGGAGAAAATCTACAGGACAGAACCTTCACATGGAACCAATTATCCTCAAAAATTTGCAGAAGAAGGAACCCTTACAAAGTCGAACAACTTGCCATTTATACCACTAGCTGCCTTGGAATTCTCAGAGAGAATGCAGCAAGCTACGGATAGCTAGGGTAAGGGTTTCAACTACTTGAACAATGAAAAGAATACATCAGAATTTATTACAAGGGCAGGAAACCAAGAAACCTTAGAGAAATAGATCAAAGACGATCTCCAATCATGATAATTTT
The DNA here is from genome assembly GCA_027943335.1 of Chamaecyparis obtusa. Lineage (NCBI taxonomy): Eukaryota > Viridiplantae > Streptophyta > Pinopsida > Cupressales > Cupressaceae > Chamaecyparis > Chamaecyparis obtusa. The sequence goes on along the minus strand of BSBK01008738.1, from coordinate 465,772 downwards.
CAAAACAAAGCACAAAAGATCACTGATCTATCAAGAGAGCAAATCAAATCAACCACCCTACAACATGCCTTGTGCCATTCCCTGTTCAATCCTTACATGGTAAAGATCCCTACAAATGATCATCACACCCTGGACCACACTGGAATGGCGGAGAAATTCAAATTCGCCAACTCTGGCCCCCTTTGTCATCAATTTTAGTCCAACTGGTCGCTGGAAACATCTCTAAGATTCAAATTCAAACCCCAATGACTAAGTCTTGGCGCCAGCAGCACACCAGTGGTCTTGATTCGATCGAAGATCTGCAATTAAGTCCCGATCGTAGATCTCTTCATCATTCCCGAGCTTCAAATCTTTAACTCATCAAGCACCTCGAGTTATCATTTTGTGAACTAGAGACAAGGCAAAATCCTAGTCGCGGAATGAAAAGCCTAGCCATAGTTAGACTTTGCGAACACACGACTGCATGTGATGAAACTCGCCCACTTAAGTCATTCGGTGAATTTGCAACAAAGAAACTTTCTCCAATTTGCGGAATACTTCCTGCCTCTACTAAAAACTCTAGTGACCCCATGACCACTCATTCGCCAAGTCGCTAGACCAACTAGCGAACCGCCAAACTATCCTGCGAACCAGCGACAAGAAGGAAAATATGTCGGGCTACCAAAAACATATAAGGACCGCCAAACTGCATCAGACCCCACTCCTAACTTCGCAACTGCGATGCCACTCGTCACCACGCCATTTGCTGAATATCGCCCTGTCACCAGCACCAGACCCACGCAAACCCTTGGCCACCTGGCACCAGTCGAAACACAGCAACTAAGCACCACATGGCAGACGGTCCCACCTACATCACATAGAGATGATGCTAGATCAATGGATGGCACATGATCGCAAGGGCTCGGAATATTCCTTGAGATCATACACGGACTGTTAGATCTAGCATCAATGTGGGCCCGCCTCAGAATAAATCCACCTCAACACCGCGGACAAATGAAAACTCACCAGCTCAGATCACCATGGCACATAAGAACTACCTGGCAAACAAGACCCAGTGCACAAAATGCATACCTCTGCAACAAAAGCCAATGGGCCCACCTGACAAGCCACATCACCACCATAGACATGTGGCAAGCGGTCGCATGATCGCATAGCCAAAAATGGGGCTATGCGACCATGCGATAGCCAATCACAAGCTTCCATGTCACCACCTGCTGCAAACAAGCCCACCAACAAACTGCCAAGTATTCAGCGACTACGCGACTAACTGTTTGCCAAGTCATGATATGTTAGCCACAAACTACCAAGGAACAAGAGAATGCACGACTGAAGAGAAAAGACCGCTCATCAAGTCATGGAATGTTAAGGGGATAACCACCAAAAACCAGTCAACAAGAGAAAACTGCCAGTCGCCAAGTTGCTGAAAGAACATAACCGCTAGGCAGCTGAACATAATGAAGAACTAGACCTACACGGACAAGTGGTAGGTGGTCACATGATCGCATGTCAGAAAATTCTGACATGTGGCCATGCGACAACCAATCAAAGAAGAGCACTGAAAACCTGGGCCCACTAGACATTGCACTTGCGCACTTAGGAAAAGCCAGCAAACAAGGAACTAGTGCGAGGTCGAAAACACATAATATTTTCAATGAAAAAGACCGAAAACACACAAGGCTTTCGACAGACCGAAAGATAAGCACACAAAGCAAGAAGCACAGGGGGTTGAAAACAACCCAGGTCGAAAACACATAGACCAAAAACATCATGGACTTTTGAAAACACTGTGGGTTTTCGACACTGAGGCAAACTTTCAAAGAATTTTCCCGCAAACCTAGAATTTGAATATCTTTCTAGATTTTGTGAATCAGGCAATGCAGTTTGGACCAGGGCATGGTGACAACAAGGAGAACACAGGGCAGGAGGCAATGAAGAACACTTCAAGGAAAATAGGCCATTTTCATAAGATTTTTCTATGATAAAAAATTGGCCTAACAATGGCTCTAGTTGGGGACAATGGGTAACTTGTGCCCATGCGAGAATTCAAGATTTTTGGGAGAGCAGACCACCAACCGAACAAAATAAGGGACCACAAAAAATGCAGGGAATAGGAAGGGAAACACACAACAAGAAAGGGAAAGGCTATTTACAAGATTTACAGGTCTATACAACCAGGCTCAAGGCCTCAAAAGAAAACCAGTGACCCTTCTGCATCAAAAATCTGGTTTTCATCCACATATGTGACCCCAAGTCTAAAAAATTCTTTACCATTCTACTGCACACATATGTGAACACTCATGGGCTGAAGAATAAACTTGCACTAATCACTACCCATACTTTTCCAGTCACAACCATCATACTCACGTTCATATTCCAAGTAAGGAACATCATCTACTTCTTCCTAATGACTAGAAACAAAAATTTGATCTAGTAATGCATCAAAAAATACAACATATTGAGCATCATGCATTACAATACAATTACCTAGTTGAAAAGGACTAGGATCTTTAGATTCACCTTCATACATTGCCACAGCCACTGAGCAACTTGGTTCATCAATGACATCTTCATGAACTGGACCATGAACAAAATGAAGGTCTTCTTCACTATCATATCTAGCAAAAGAAGGAAAAGAACTGGAACAAAAAACTTGTTCATCATTGCAATCTTGATGATAAGGAAAACACACTATCATGTCCTTCTACCTCTTCTTCTGCAGAGTCACTACCAGAGGGGAAACCTAATATGCATGGGTCTTCATGGTCACTTTGAACACTGGCCTCATTATCAGTGTCAAAGTGTATATGACAGGGGAGCTGCAAATCAAAGTCCAGGCAAGGTGCATACCTTTGGAATTCATCAGCCAAGAGTGCTAGAATCTCTTTACTGCTTAGCGGACTTTGAGCTTCAATATCATTTTCTTCTTCATCAGCTACATCCCTATCATTGCAAACATCATTCTTGTCCAAGACAAGAATGGAAAACTCTGGCCTTAGATCATCTTGTGTGGATAAACCAATGTAGGAATCATCATCTACATCATATTCAATATCTTCCCTTTCACACAAAACATCATCAATTTGGGACAAGAAAATTGCCTTCTCATGTTGACAAGAAGATAAATCTACAGACAAAAAAGAAATACTGCCATCCTTAGATTCATCTTCAACATCCTCATATGCACTGATCTCAGAATCATCTTCATACTCAACACTCTCTGCATAATAAGACTCAACATCAGAACAACTGGTCTCCACATGAACATCATCAAGGGCCACTAGTCTTAGCAATCTTATATCGTTTGCTAACTGCCAGTTCACCATTTTCAACCTTGCTAATTCCTTCTTGAGAGCAGCAACTTTATCAAAATGCTCACAAAACCTAGCTCTCAATACATCCCAAGAAGGGATTGAACATGAAGGCAAGGACAAAAACCACTTCCTTGCACCATCAAAAAATGTATGCACAAATAGCCTCATGGCAACATCCTCATGTTCAATATCCATATCTCCAAAAAGACCCATGACAACATCAACATGTTGACTTGCAGAAATAGATCCATCAGCCATGAATTTAGGCAAGCACTCCCCATCCTCAAGAGCAAACTCATTAGGGGCACCCTGAATGCCATCAAAACAAAAGGGGCCACATTCCTCCATGAGGAACTGCCCACTACAACTCATCCCTCTACAACAGTGCTTAACACTTGATAGGGAAACATTTTTAATCAAAAGAATACCTGAAAGTTTTGAAGCAGAAGACCTTGTTGACTAGATGGCAAGGCAGATCTAGAGCTCACCAATCAGCTCCATCCAGTTCTTTCTTTGTAGAGTCACCACCTCCTTAGAGAGGAAAGTATATTCTTTGTTTCTTCTTCCAACCAACACAAAACTCACCAGGATAACTCTGTCTATTAGGAAACACACTGATCAAACAGAGAACTCAAAGTCGCCACTCAGCACACAGTGAGAAGATTTATTCAATGCCTTTTATTTATCTGACTCTGTTCTAGACTCTTGTTGGTGACTCGGATAGGCCAAACCAATCTGGTCAAAAAGATTTTGAATACTTCAATGTAACTGCAACCAGAGCTCCTTAATAGGTTTTCACTGTGTTCTCCCCAGCAGAGTCACCACCTTGTTGGCTCTTTTTCTTGCAGGACCAAGCTTGAATCAAATAGTTGGGCTCAAAACACTGGTTAGGCACTCAAACTTGACAAGAAAAATAAACCAATTGATGAGGATAGAGAGAAATCCTCCTTCTTCTTTGAGCTCCACATTCAATCAGCGGGTATTGCCTTATCTACACATCCAAGACACCTCATTACAAACCAAAGGCCTGCAGATAGATTAGTGTGGAATAGCAATCAATCTCCTATAGGTATCCTATACCTCAATGACATAAAATCTTATGCAATAGCCCTACTTGTATGGAATCAGATTGAAAACCAGAAACCTATCCTAACAAAATGAAAGGGAAAGGGTGGGACTGAAAGGAAATGATTTTAAATGGATTTGAAGGGACCCCTTAGATACCCTAAATCCCTGATAGACCAGTGCCTTATCCAATGGGCCACAGAGTCAAATATAATATTGCAAGGGACAGCTATGAAACAAGAAAATAATACACTCAATGTGTTGATGCCTGACATCAATCACACATCATGACCAAACCTCAACTTAGCACCCACCTGTGTATTCAAATATGTTATTATCCATCAAAAGATTTTGACCCTCCCCTTAGAAGAGATCTATGAATAGACAATACATTGACCAACATCCACTAGAAGACAAGCATGACCTATCCTTGATATTTCAGCTCATACATACAAGAATACTAACTCTGAACCAGTTATCCCTGTGAAGACAACTCCACTTGCAAACACTTAGGCAATGCAAATAGACAAATCAAACACCCTTGATGTATGACTAATGAGTTCAGAATTCAAATGGAGATAGCTTGGTAATAGTAAGAATGTATTAAATTTTCATACATAAGACAAATCTGTTACAATATGTATTATATTCTCTCAACCAGCAATGGAAAGATGAACACTCTATATGCAGAGAGAAGGAGAAAATCTATAGGATATAACCTTCACATGGAACCAATTCTCCTCAAAAATTTGCAAAAGAAGGAACCCTTACAAAGTCGAACAACTTGCCATTTATACCACTAGCTGCCTTGGAATTCTCAGAGAGAATGCAACAAGCTACAGACAGTTAGGGCAAGGGTTTCAACTACCCAACCAACCAAAAGAATACATCAAAATTTATTACAGGGGTAGGAAACCAAGAAACCTCAGAGAAATAGATCAAAGATGATCTCCAATCATGATAATTTTCAGAACAGAGCATAGAAGATCACTAATCTATCAGGAGAGCAAATCAAATCAACCACCGTACAACATGCCTCGAGCCATTCCCTGTTCACTCCTTACATGGTACAAATCCCTACAAACGATCATCACACCCTGGACTACACTGGAACGGCAGAGAAATTCAAATTTGCCAACTTTGGCCCCCTTTGTCATCAATTTCAGTCCTTACTAGTTGCTGGAAACGTCTCTGAGATTCAAATTCAAACCCCAATTGCTAAGTCTTAGCACCAGCAGCACACCAACGATCCTAATTCGATTAGAGATCAGCAATTAAGTCCCGACCGTAGATCTCTTCATCATTCCCGGGCTTCAGATCTTTAACTCATCAAGCACCTTGGGTTATCATTCTACAAACTGGTGACAAGGAAAAATCCCAGTCACGGAATGAAAATCCTAGCCATAGTTAAACTTTGCGAACACACGACTGCACGTGATGAAACTCGCCCACTTAAGTCATTCGGTGAATTGGTGACAAAGGAACTTTCTCCAATTCATGGAATACTTCCTGCCTCTACTAAAAACTCTAGCAACCCCATGACCACTCATTCACCAAGTCGCCAAACCAACTAGCGAATCGCCAAACTATCCTGCGAACCAACGACAAGAAGGAAAATATGTCAGGCCACCAAACACATATCAAGACCGCCAAACTGCATCGGACCCCACTCCTAACTCTGCAACCGTGACGCCACCCGTCACCACGCCATTCGCTGAATACCGCCCTATCACCAGCACCAGACCCATGCAAACCCTTGGCCACCTGGCACCAATCGGAACACAGCAACTAAGCACCACATGGCAAACGGTCCCACCTGCATCGCACAAAGATGATGCTAGAACAACGGATGGCGCATGATCGCAAGGGCTAGGAATATTCCTTGAGATCATACACCGACTGTTAGATCTAGCATCAACGCGGGCCCGCCTCAGAATAAATCCACCTCAGCACCGCGGACAAATGACAACTTGCCAGCTCAGATCATCATGGCACATAAGAACTACCTGGCAAACAGGACCCACCGCACAAAATGCATACCTCTGTAACAAAAGCCAATAGGCCCACCTGACAAGCCACATCACCACCTACTGCAAACGGGTCCACCAACAAACTAGCAAGAATTTAGTGACTACATGACTAACCATTCACTAAGTCATGAGATGTTAGCTGTAAACCACCAGGGAACAAGAGAATGCGTGACTGAAGAGAGAAGACCACTCGCCAAGTCATGGAATGTTAAGGGGATAACCGCTAAAAACTAGCGAATAGGAGAAAACTGCCAGTCACCAAGTCCCTGAAAGAACATAACTGCCAGGCAGTCGAACACAATGAAGAACCGGACCCACACGGACAGGTGGCAGGCGATCGCATGATTGCATGTCAGAAAATTCTAACATGTGGCCATGTGACAGCCAATCAGAGAAGATCACTGAAAACCTGGGCCCACCGGACATCGCACTTGTGCACTTAGGAAAAGCCAGCAAACAAGGAACTAGTGCGAGGTCGAAAACACATAATATTTTTTATGGAAAAGATCGAAAACACACAAGGCTTTCGACAGACCGAAAGATAAGTGCACAAAGCAGGAAGCACAGGGCGTCGAAAACAATGCAGGTCAAAAACACACAGACCGAAAACATCATGGACTTTTGAAAACACTATGGGTTTTCGACACTAAGGCAGAATTTCAAAGAATTTTCCCGCAGACCTAGAATTTGAATATCTTTCTGGATTTTGTGAATCAGGCAATGCAGTTTGGACCAGGGCATGGTGACAACAAGGAGAATACAGGGTAGGAGGCAATGAAGAACACTTCAAGGAAAATAAGCCATTTTCATAAGATTTTGCTATGAAAAAAAATCGGCCTAACACCACTAGTGCCAACTGAAAATCAGCTATAGTCCTGTTCACCACAGAATCGGGGAGCGAGAGTTCAGTGCCTTCCTTAGTTTGAATGAAGTTCACCGGGAGTGATTCCAAAGTATTTTGGGCCTCTCCAATGAGATTTCCTTTCCAACTAGTCTTTGGTGGGGATGAAGGGGCATCGGCATAAGAGGACACCCATTGGGATCCTTCTGTTGACTCTTTCATGGTCTGTCCCATGCCAGAGGTAATAGTCTCGGGACCATCACGGGGTCCAATTTGGGGACCTGCAAGGGGGAAAGATTCCCCCCCAAGGGAGTTGGGCATGGGAACTGGTAAATTGAATTTGAAGGTTGGGCGGAAAGTTGTAGAGCGCTCAGGGAATAAATTGTTATACTAAAATGTCTTTGAATGTTGAACATGATTCTTTGAAACATTTAGAGCACTAGAGTTATCACAGTGAATAAAAATAGGTTCATCAATGCTTATCCTTATGTCCTTCAATATTTTCTTCATCGAAATAGCTTGATTATAGTTAATAGTAGCAACAACATACTTAGTTTCAGTAGTATATTGAGAAATAAAATCCTACCTCTTAGTAGTCCAAGAAACCAATTTCTTACCCAAGAAGAGTGCACCTCCACTAGTACTTTTTCTATCATCCAAATTACCTGCCTAATCAGAATTAGTGTATAAACATAGAGTAAAGTCAACCTCTTTTTCATATGATAATCCAAAGTTAACTATTCCCTTCAAGTATCTAAAAATTATTTTCACAACAACCATATGAGATTCCTTTGGTTCAACTTGAAATCTTGCAATAATTCCAACAACATTTGATATATTCGGTCTAGAATGAGTTAGATATTGCAGTCCACCAATCATATATCTATACAATGTATGATTAACACAAGGTAAATCATTATCCTTAGTCATCTTACAACCACTAACCATAGGGGTTCCTACCAATTTTGAATCTTTCATACCAAATTTATTCAATAATTCTTTGACATACTTAGATTGAGTAATGAAAATTCCTTTATCTAGCTGTGTAACTTTAAATCCAAGAAATAATTTTATTTCACTGATCATATATACATCTCAAATTATTTTTTTATTTTATCAATAAACCCTCTACTCAACTCATCATTTTCACCAAATATGATACCATCAACAAATACTTCAAAAATCAAAATATTACCATCAAATATTTTGAAATATAACTTATTATCTATCATACATTTTTCTGAGACCAATCTTTGTCAAAACCCTGTCCAATCTAGCATAGTAGGCTCTAGGATCTTGCTTTAATCCATACAAAGATTTTTGAAACTTCAAAACTATATCTCCTTCTTTAGTTAGAGTAAAACGATCAAGCTTCTCAGTGTGAACATCTTCCTCAAGTTCACCATTTAATAATGAATACTTAACATCCATCTGATAAACCTCAAATTTCTTATAAGATGCATATGCAATAACGAATCTAACAGCTTCGAGTCTAGAAACAAGAGATAAAATCTTAGTAAAATCTATACCTTCCATTTGTGAATACTCGTTACATACCATTCTTTCTTTGTTCTGAACCAATTTACTATCTTCATTCAGCTTATTTCTAAATACCCACTTAGTACCGATCACATTCTTGTCAATGGGTCTGGGAACAAGGATCCAATTCTTCTTCTTTTTAATCTAATCGAGTTCTTCCTTCATTTCTTTCATTCAACACTCATGAATGCATGCTTCTTTAACATCTTTATGCTCAAATTCAAATAATAAATATGTTTCTTCTCTGGAAATTCTTCCTCTAGTCTGAGCATGTCTAATCTTATCACCAATAATAATATCTTTAGAATTATTAATCCTAACATACCTTAGACTATTTGGTATAGGCTATGTAGTAGACCCTTTAGTGCTTTTAATTGCTGGTAAAAATAGGTTTTAGGGGTACCCAAAACCCCTTACAATCCTTACAAAAAAGGAATAAACATTAAGCCCACTGAACTGAAACAAGACTAGAAACTAGCCCGCTAAACCCAGAACTAACACAAAAAACCAGAAAACTTAAAACCAAACTAGCACAAAAACAAGAGAACAACAAGACCTAGGAAAACTCCATAAGAGTTCCCTCCGCCTCTTTCTTAGCCTTAGACACCTTCTTGACAGTCGTGTTAAAATCTGAGAGCTCCAGGATCTTGTCATAGATCTTCTTTTATGCAGACTATGTACACTTGCCTGGACCTACATCATCTTTGTCATCTTCAAGCTTCACAGTTAGAGACCCAGCATCCAACTTAGACTTGATGGTATTGAAGCACTCCATCGCAAAACCCATAAAAAGGTTATTATCCAGCATATGCTTCTTAAGAGTGTTCTCAAAATTTTCTATTATGTCCCACATATCCTTCATGTTTTTCTTATCCTCTTTGTCCTTTCGGACTTCCATCCCCACTGACCCAATATCTAGATTCTTGTGAAGAAGATCAACTTTGGCAGAGAGGGAGCATAATCTAAGATTGAGGCTTTTAATTTCTTAGAAAACACATTTCATGAGGCAAAATGAATACATCGATATCACCTTCACCATTTGGAGGACACCAAAAGGGGGATCAATCTTGTCATCCATATCCTCGTTAACAAGTTGAACATTCCTTTCCTGCATGTCAACCATTTTCACAAAGGGAATGTTCCTAGAGCTGGAAGGGTTATTACCCTTCTCATATGACTCCAACACAAGAATCTCATTATCCTCCTTCCTATCTGACTGCACCTCCATGACCACTTCAAACTTTGAGGAAATAGGAACATCATGTTCCTTGGAGCTAGCATAATTGACCAGAATGGGGACCTTTTGAACACCCACATCCTCATCTTTATCCTTGGTTTCAGGGTCGTCAAATTTTTCCTTGACTTCATAGGCATACTCTTCCTTGTCCTCTTCCTCACCAGAATCACTAACCGAAGCCAACAAGGACTATTTTGTTTCCTCATCAGACTGGATGTAGGGAGAACTTTCAGTAACCGCATAACCATCAACACTCTCACCTTCCCTAATCCTTTTATCCAAAGCCTTCACAGAACAAGAGTCCCTAGGGGAGGGGATAATAGGGCTACTAAAAAGAAATTTCCTAATATGTTCCACAATTAAAAGGATAAGATCCTCATGCAGAATGGGCTTGCTCACTTTCTTCCTATGATCAATTATGTTATGGAAAATGGACTGTAGTAGAAAAAAAGGAAGTAAAACCCTAACCTTATGTTTGAAATGACAAAGTAGCACAAAATAATAGGAGACAGCATGCTTATACATTCCATCTAGAGTGATACACTTCATAACAACAGTCATAACCTTCACCCATATCTCTTTGAAAGTGTCCACATCATAAAAGCCACCAGAGTCTTTCACCAAGCACTTGGCCTCCACCTTTATTTTAGAGAAATGTTGAATGGCCTATTGGGAGATCTTCTTGTCTCTATAGAACTTCATGCCCTTTGTGTTCAACCTAGACATGACCTCTGTAATAAGTTCCTCGGTGATTTTCACAGCTATTCCCCCAATAGTCACAATGCCATCCATCTAGCTCTCAACAGAATCTGTTATGACATCTTCTTTGAACTCATGAAGGCATTCCATGTACGTAGTGAGCCCTCCCTTTCTAAGCTTATCCCAGACATCAGTCTTATGCTTCCATTTTTTGCAATTCTTCAACTCCTTGCGGTGAATCCCTCCACCCATAATGCCCTCAGAGAAAAGACTCTCAACAAAAATGGCAGAGACAATACAAAGATAGAATACAATGGAAGACTTCAAATTGAACAACACGCTAATATATGCATGTCTACACTCAGCCATCTCGGGAAATTAGAGATTTTTCGTATCCCTTATAACTACTTTAATTAACTTGCATCTTTTCATCATAACTTTCTAAGATATTCCAAATCTACTCTTTTGTTGCTAGTCATATAAAATGCCAACTTGGCCTTCAAATCGATGGTCAAATCACTTCCTCCATGCCAAGTCATGATGTCCTTATCCCTGACAGCAATATTGGCCAACGCATCCACAATACTACTAGCCTCCCTGAAGTTATGATGCAGGAGCATCCTGGGTGTAAGAGCAATCTTGGATCACCCAAAAAAAAATATTTCTGTTTTTATATTCAATAAGGGCTATTTTGTGCAGAGCTGCTATTTATGGAAAGTTACTATTTTTGGTAATTTTCGTATGTGCTCAAAATGATCTAATTTCTTTCTTGGAGGTTCATTTTGGTCATATAAGTCTGCTAGTAAGTTTTCATTGCCAGATCAAGTGTATGTTGGAAGATATTGAAGATTTTCGATATTGGCAGCAGGGTACAGAAACTTTGAACTCAGTTTTGAAGGCTTTAGAGGCCCCGGATGAGGTCAAAAATTTGGGTGACGGGCGCTTGCATTGGTCACGACTGTAGAGCGCTTCGTGGCGTTTCCGAAATGGGGTTATAATAGTCGATCGGGTCAACTGGTGATGGCTTATGGTCTTCGGAAGTTGGGCCACCTAAAATGGCGAAAAATAATTTTCTTCAAAATTTCTGTTCGGGTTTCAAAGGTTATCTTGAGCTGACTATGATGTAATAAAATGTAAAATAAAATAATTCTAAGTTTGGTCAGCCTTATTGGCTAAAATTCTGGAACCTTCCCAGGCGGTGGAAAATTACCTATATAAGGAAGGCTATATTATTGTCTTAGGCAGTTCAGAATAGTTCTGGTTGGTAGATCTGAGTATTGACTCGAGGCTTTGTCCTACAGAATATTGTAAGGGAATGCCCATGTGCCTTTGCATATTGTAATTCTGAAAGTTTGTAATTCCACATTTGTGGAGATAATAAGAAGCCAATTTTCTGTTCTTGCATATTATTGTTGTTGTTTCTCTATTTATGTTAAGTGTTTGTGGTATTAAGGGGAACACCCTTCATCAAGTGGTATCAGAGCAGGAGTTCTTGAGTGTGTAAATAGATCACCGACTGTGAGGCAGTTTGCACCAGGACCGTGGTTAGGGTTTTACCACACATCACGAAAATGCTTCCACGAAGAGAACGTGGCGGAAGAGCTGGTGCTGTGACACCTGAGGTTAGAGAGCTGCAGAGACAAGTGCGAGCATTGCAAGAAGAGATTCGTAGAGGAATGAATCTTAATATCAGAGATGAAAGCGAGGATGAAGCTGAAGAAGAATATCAACAAGGAGAAGTCAAAATTGTGAACCAGGAGGAAGAAAGACTTTTTCGGACCATTTCTAAGATTGGGAAAAGACCTAAAATTGAGGTTCCTACATTTTTTGGAAATCTTAACCTAGAAGAATTGATCTACTGGATCAATGAATGTGAGGAATATTTTGAGTATGAATATGTTGAGGATCCTGATAGGGTCAAATTTGTGAAGGCCGGACTGAAAGGTCATGTGAAGATATGGTGGCAAGAGATTCAGTTGGAGCGAAATAGAAGGGGAAAGGAGAAAATTACGAGATGGGATCGAATGGTGGATAAATTGAAGCGATAGTTCATTCCTATTGATTATGAGCTTGACCTACTGAAGAAAATACAGAGTTTGAAGCAAGCAGGAAGATCTGTTCAGGAGTATACAGAGGAGTTCTATCGACTTCTCATCAGAACAGGCCATGTAGAAGCTGATAAGGAGAAAGTTGCCCGATACCTTAATGGGTTAAGGCCAAGCATTCAGGAGGAGCTGAAACTAGTTCGAATGAACAATATTGAAGAGGCATACCAATTTTCCCTAAAAGTAAAGGAAAAGTTGAACAAGAAGTTTGAGAGCAGACAAAATGGAAGAGGTCACGGTGGACGATCAAATGGTGGCCAAAATGAAGATCCGAAAAAGAAGGATGAGGCCAGTAGCAGTCAGAATCAGCGAGGAAATAATTTCAATCGCTTCTAGGATCAAAATAATAGAGATCAGAGAGGAAGAGGACAAGGATCTGGAAGAGGTGGTTTTCGTGGAACATGTTTTCACTGTGGAGAAGAAGGTCATAGGGCATTTGAATGTCCTCAGCGCCAAGGCAGAACAGACAGGAGAAATGAAGGCCAGGCTAAAGTTGCACATGTAGATGAAGATGCCAGATCATCAAATTCTGAAGATGCTGAAAGAGGAGAAACGTTGATTAACAGAAGAGTCTTGTTGAGTGGTGAGAATGAACCTGAGCAAAGGAGGAGCCTGTTTCGCACCAGGTGCAAGTGTGAAGGTAAATGATGTGATGTGATTATTGATAGTGGAAACACTGACAATTTGGTGTCAGAAGAGATGGTGACAAATTTGAAACTCAAGAGACAGAAACACCCACATCCATATCGGATTGCCTGGGTACAGGATGACCACAAGGTCATGGTCAATGAACAATGCTTGGTGACGTTCAAGATTGGCGGATACCAAGATGAGGTATTGTGTGATATCATATCTATGGATGCATGTCATATGTTGTTGGGTAGACCATGGTAGTTTGACAGATGTGCTGTACATGATGGTCGTGCGAATACCTATTCCCTGACAAAGGATGGAGTGCGACATAAGCTAAAACCATTGAAGGAGACTGAAGAAAAGGTATGTGGTAATGCAAGGATAACTTTTGTTGATGGAAGAAATTTCCTAGATGGTATGAGGCATGAGCATGTATGTTTTGCTTTAATTCCAAAAGCTGGTAAAGAGGAAGTAGAAGATATTCCTGTAGAAGTTGCAGATTTGTTGAATGAGTTTCAGAATATTGTATCCGATAATGTGCCTGATGGATTACCACCAGTCAGGAAGATCAGTCATCAGATGGACTTGATCCCAGGAGCGAGTTTGCCGAATAAGGTAGCACACAGAATGACACCTACAGAAAGTGAGGAGTTGAACAGACAAGTACATAAATTGTTACAGAAAGGATTGATCCGTGAGAGTCTGAGTCCCTGTGCTGTACCAGCGGTATTAGCACCAAAAAAGAATGGAGAATGGAGGATGTGTACAGATTTTAGGGCAATAAACAAGATCACAATCAAGTACAAGTTTCTATTGCCACGAATGGATGATATTATGCACTATTTGAGTGGAGCTATGTATTTCTCAAAGATAGATCTGAAGAGTGGATATCATCAGATTCAGATCAGAGAAGGAGATGAATGGAAGACTGCCTTCAAGACAAAGGAAGGACTATATGAGTGGTTAGTCATGCCTTTTGGGCTAACCAATGCACCGAGCACTTTCATGCGGCTCATGAACGAGGTTCTGAAAGAATTTCTAAGTAAGTTTGTCATTGTTTACCTAGATGATATTTTGATCTTTAGTAAGACATTGGATGAGCATATGATACATATTCGTATGGTATTTGAGAAGTTCAGAGAAGAGAAATTGTTGATTAATTTGAAGAAGTGCAATTTTGTGAAGAAAGAGTTGGTGTATTTGAGGTTTGTAGTTTCAGGAGAAGGTCTAAAAATGGACCCAGAGAAGGTACAGGCTATCCTTGAATGGCCTACTCCAAGGAGTGCTACTGAGGTAAGATCTTTTCATGGTCTAGCTAGCTTTTACAGAAAGTTTATCAGAAATTTTAGTAGTATTTGTGGACTCTTGACTAAAACAATGAGAGGGGATAGAAAAGAGTTTAAGTGGACTAATGGGGCAGAAAAAAGTTTTCAATTGTTGAAACACAAAGTTACAGAACAACCTATTTTAGCACTTCCAGATTTTAATAAGGTGTTTCAAGTAGATTGTGATGCTAGTGGTACTGCAATAGGAGCTGTTATGAGCCAAGAAGGTAAACCTGTTGCTTATTTCAGTGAGAAGTTAAATGATGCCAAGAGAAAATATTATGTTTATGATCAGAAATTTTATGCTATAGTTCAGTTATTAAAAAAGTGGAGGCACTATCTGCTTCCTAAGGAGTTTGTTTTGTATACTGATCATCAAGCTTTGCAATATTTGAATAGTCAAGAAAAATTGAATCAAAGGCATTTGAAATGGGTTGAGTTTTTGCAGAGTTATACATTTGTTTTGAAACACAGGAGTGGAAATTCTAATAGGGTTGCAGATGCTCTTAGCAGAAGGCAACTATTGCTGACAGAAATGCAGATTGAAGTGGTTGGGTTCAAGGAACTCAAGAATTTGTATCCAGAGGATCCTGATTTTGGTGAAGCTTGGAAAGCTTGTACAGAACCTGTTACTCTAGACAGGATGAAATGGCTGGATTTTATCATCCAAGATGATATGCTATTCAGAGGGAGTCAGTTGTGCATTCCACGAAGTTCTATGAGGGAGAATCTCATCAAGGAGAAGCATAGTGGAGGATTGGCTGGACATTTTGGTCGTGATAAAACCCTTGCTTTGGTTGGTGAGAATTATTATTGGCCACAATTGCAGCAAGATGTGAAGAAGTTTGTACAGAGTTGCAGAGTATGTCAGATGGCGAAAGGAGTGAAGCAGAATACAGGGTTGTATCAGCCATTATCTATACCAGAGAAGCCTTGGGAGGATATTAGTATGGACTTTGTTCTTGGTTTACCGAGGACTCAGCGAGGACAGGATTCAATTTTTGTGGTGGTTGACAGATTTTCAAAGATGGCACATTTCATTCCCTGCAAGAAGACTAATGATGTTGTTCATGTAGCAGAATTGTTTTTCAGAGAAGTAGTGAGACTTCATGGTTTGCCAAAGACCATAGTTTTAGATCGGGACACTAAGTTTGTTGGATATTTCTGGCGTACATTGTGGAAGAAGTTAAAGACAGATTTGAAGTTCAGTTCATCACATCATCCACAGACTGATGGACAGACAGAGGTGGTGAATAGGAGTTTGGAAAATTTGCTGAGATGTTTGGTTGGAGATAAGCCAATAGGATGGGATTTGATTTTACCACAGGCGGAATTTGCATACAATAATTCTGTCAACAGGAGCACTGGTAAATCAACATTCCAGATTGTATATGGAAGTAGTCCAAGAAATGCATCTGAATTGAGGAAGATAGATAAAGGAGAAATAAGTAGTGCTGAAGCTGAGGATTTTGCAAAACACTTGAAGAACATCCATGGGGAGGTGAGGAAGCATATTACCAAGATGAACGCACAGTATAAGGCTAAGGCAGATGAGAAAAGGAGGTATAAGAAATTTCAGGTTGGTGATGAAGTCATGGTTCATTTGCGGAAGGAGCGGTTTCCAGTTGGTACATATAACAAGCTGAAAATGAAGAAGTTTGGACCATGTAGGATACTGAAGAAACATGATTCAGGAAATGCATATGAGGTAGAATTGCCTACTGAGCTAAATATTTCACCAGTGTTTAATATTTCAGATCTAACAGAGTATCATGAAGGAGGTGTTGAAGATGAGATCACAGCAGCACAGTGGAGTATTCCAGCAACTAGTTCAGACACTAAGGAGATCGAAGATATACTAGATAGTCGTGTTGGCAGAAGCACAAGGAACAAGACATACGAAGAATATCTGGTCAAGTGGAAAGGATGACCTGTTGAAGATTCATCATGGCTGACAAAGGAGGAGGTTAGCCGTCTTGGTTTTCCTCTGCACACCTGAGTCGTGACAGGGTCACTTCTCAAATTACCCTGGGTGTCTGATGCAGGAGCATCCTGGGTGTAAGAGCAATCTTGAATCACCCAAAAAAAAAATATTTCTATTTTTATATTCAATAAGGGCTATTTTGTGCAGAGCTACTATTTATGGAAAGTTACTATTCTTGGTAATTTTCGTATGTGCTCAGAATGATCTAATTTCTTTCTTGGAGGTTCATTTTGGTCATATAAGTCTGCTAGTAAAGTTTCATTGCCAGATCAAGTGTATGTTGGAATATATTGAAGATTTTCGGTATTGGCAGCAGGGTACAGAAACTTTGAACTCAGTTTTGAAGGCTTTAGAGGCCCCGGATGAGGTCAAAAATTTGGGTGTCGGGTGCTTGCGTTGGTCAAGGCTGTAGAGCGCTTCGTGGCATTTTTGAAATGGGATTATAATAGCCGATTGGGTCAACTGGTGATGACTTATGGTCTTCGGAAGTTGGGCCACCTGAAATGGCGAAAAATAATTTTCTTCAAAATTTCTGTTCGGGTTTCAAAGGTTATCTTGAGTCGACTATGATGTAATAAAATGTAAAATAAAATAATTCTAAGTTTGGTCGGCCTTAATGGCTAAAATTCTGGAACCTTCCCAAGCGGTGGAAAATTGCCTATATAAGGAAGGTTGTATTATTGTCTTAGGCAGTTCAGAATAATTCTGGGTGGTAGATCTGAGTATTGACTCGAGGCTTTGTCCTACAGAATATTGTAAGGGAATGCCCATGTGCCTTTGCATATTGTAATTCTGAAAGTTTGTAATTCCACATTTGTGGAGATAATAAGAAACCAATTTTCTGTTCTTGCATATTATTGTTGTTGTTTCTCTATTTCTGTTAAGTGTTTGTGGTATTAAGGGGAGCACCCTTCATCAAGTTATGAGAAATAATAACCTGCTTAAAGGAATTAATGATTATCCAAGCCTCCTCTATAATTGCCTTAATAGACCATGATGGCTTAGTCACCCCTTTGATACAATTTAAAATGTTCATAGAGTCGCCTTCAATCCACACATTCGAAGACATGTCCTCTAAACATAGCTTAGATCCTTCATAATTACCTCAAGATCATAATCACTACCATAAAATATTTTACTTATCACCCATAAATGTTTTTACCAATTTTCTTGACATGTTGACCAAGAACACAAAAAACCTCCTATAACTGGGAAAAAATTATTTAAATCTCATCACCTTAATTGATAAAAATTACCAACTCAAAAGGAATATAATTCAAGAATATCCTTAAGAATCATGAAGAAAAAATAAAAATTTGATTCTTCCACATCATCAAATTCTATCAGCATTACTTGCCACCCATTAAGAATACTGACCCCTTTAATTGAAACACTTGTAAATTCCTTACAAATATTCAAAGTCACTATCCATTTGAATTAAAGACACATCGCCATATCCTATATATATTCCCATCTATGCAACTAAATATCTCATCTTGAACACGTGCACGAAACCAATCACTGCAATTGTGTTACAACTTGGCAGATAGTAAAGTATCTAGTTACCATCTATGATCTTATAACTTACTTAGATCATCATGTCAACACCTATGCTTTAACATGGACCTAGTAAACAACCTCTACATTATCCCTTAAGGTGGGTGAATCCTCATCTTCAATATCCTCTACTTTCCATACCTCTAAATAAATTGTTCCTCTAACAAAACTACATAACAAATATGTTGATAACAATGTCAACACATCAAACTTACCAACAAGTATGACATCGTCAATTTATGAAATTTGATCCTTTGGAAACTGCTAGCAACTACCAAATAAATATACATTGGAAAGTTCATATATATTATCAAAAAATATTTTGAAATTAAAGTATTATTATATTTTAACACATTATTAAAATTTCACCTTTGACATCAAAGCAACAGGTGCACTAGAAGTGGAAGAAATATGTCGTGGTGTATTTCCATCCATTAGTACATCTTGAAATATGCATTGTTCATGTATCATAACTTTTAAATTGATCTATGCATAATAATTTATTTACATTTATAATTTTTAAGTGATTAATAAATAAAATATTCAAAATATAAACAAATAGACCTGCACCTTCTCTCCACCGAAAACACCATATTCATTGAGTCATTTATGAGGGCCATATCCTTGACATTGGAAACCTAACATCTACTCCCATAGTGTGTGCACAAATAGGATGCAAAATTATCCTCATACATATCAATATATATCTTGTAAAATATACATTGATAGTTGGGACACATATGATAGATGGGCTCACTAGAGCCAATTGGTCCAACTCATGATGAGCTAGGTGGTACAATAAATAATGACCCAAGTGATATATGTTTTGGAACATCATGTGGTCCAAGAGACTCCACTAACTCTATGTCAACATCAGTTAATGATGTAGCCACATAAAGAGTTTGTAACTCCATAGACTCCTTCAGGGCTATTGAGATTGTGATGTGAACTATGTGTTGGCAAGTGGCCAAGGATGTATAACAGATATGTTGTCATTTATAGAAACACTACTTATTGGTTTGGTCACCTGGAGTACAATTTAGTTTTGGGTATCTAGTCTTGGAAAAGTGACTAAGTCCATAAGCAGTCTCCTAAATACAGTTGCACAATTTTTCCTAGCAAGTCAAGTTATGCGAGCTTAGATGAAGGTAGTATGGAGTGTTGTATGGGTTCAATTATGGTCTACTAGATTTTGGATTTGTTTAGTGAGATTTATAATGTGTTCTTGGCATGCAAAGACAATATAGCAGTAAAGCGGGACATATGAAAGGTCATGATATTGAGGGGGTAACGTGTGGATTCTAGCAGTGCTATTTTGGATTTAGGTAAGGTCCTATCCAATCTTATTGTGTGTTCACCTATTTTGTATTTTATCTTGGGTTTTGTGTTGGAAATGTTTAGTGATACACTTGTGAGAGGAATGGACATATTATGAGATCAGATATATAAGTAGAGAATTTTTTGAGATGCTTAGAGTGAGGAGTTATGTGTGAATGTATTGTGATCTCAGAATAATGCAAAGGGTATTGTAAGATATAACTGGAACTACTTAAGCATACAAGATGCTCGTATGGTTCATCTTTTGTAATATTACATTGTAAAGAAATAATTTTGTATTGTAAGAGATGTGAGCTCCTTGTATTGTCTCTAACATGGTTTTCACCATTTATTAGTGATTTGTACTAATTGTAATATTCAGCTCCTAATAGGGATAGGTCTCCTAACAAGGAAATTTTATTCTCAATGCATACTTTGTGAGTACCATCCCCACTAGGGTTTTCTCTTGGCCAGGTTTTTTCCAAGAACAAACAATGGTGTCATGAGTTAGTTAATTTATGTATATGTTCTTTCATTTCAACAGTTTCATAGTTTAGTTTAAATTGTTTAAATTTGTTAGAAAAGTGTTTCAATACTGATTCACCCTCCTCTTAATATTTCTTGATCCTAACAATTGGTATCAAAGGGTGTGTCCCTTGGAGATAAATCCTAACAACTTAAGGGCGATCTAGATAGATTAAGCAAATTGAAAGGAATTTTGAGGCAACACTTAAGGACTTGGACAAGTCTAATGTTGATAATGAGCAATTGAAATTCAAATTGAAAAGCATTGAAGGTTAGATCAAGAGGCTTAAGGAGCAATTTTAACTCTCTAGAAACCAAAGACAAGAACTTGTGGAAAAGATAAATGATGGTAGTCTTGAGAAGGAGCATATGGCTTTCCATGTGGAAATTCTAATTGAAATAGGGAAAGATACCAAGTTGGAAAAGGGTTCTTCTATACTTGAAAATTCAAATATTGGCAACATGATAAAGAATTTATTTTGCAGCCAACAAGTTGTGCTCACTTGGATTGTGGAAGAGGTCAGTGCCTTAAAAGAAAAATCCTCCCCAACTAACCCTTAATTGGATAGATCCACTGTGGAGGTGGCTACTACTATTGGTAACACAGATAAAGATACTCTTCCAAGTCCAATGACCAAACTTAAGAGAAAAGATAAAGGAATTACTCTAGTTGATAGTAAAGTTAATAAGGTTAGGAGTATAGATGATAAGGTTATTAAAAAGAATGCAGAGCTAGTTAAATCTTTATAATTTGTTGGGTTGTGTTCCCATATTTTGGCTTTTATTGTTTGTTGTTTGATTAGCATTCTATGTGTTGTTAGTAACAATGTTACTTTTTGATACTTTAATATTTTGGACTTTAGATTTCTAATCCTTGTAAGACCAGTTTACATTTAATAAAAAATAAATTAATATTAATTTGTATTTGAAATATTAGACTACAAAAGATAGGAATTCCTTTTTCTAAAGAAAACAAATATTTTCCACAATATCTATAAAGACCAATAAAGTTGTGGTAGAGAGCAAATTAAAATTATTCGATGGACTAAGTTAAATTAAAAGAAAAGTTCAAAAGTATTACACGTAGAAAAAAATATGAGTTAGACAGAATCTTAGTCGATCCACTCTGAACAGTGACAAATCAAAATTAAACCTTAAAAGCACCTCACCCTGTCATCCAAAAATGGTAGCAACTCGTGAAGTGAAAATGACGTGACAGTGATGGGTCATCAAGATTTTCGCAGCATCGTAGAGTTATGCCTGTCCATCACCCGCTCGGGCTTCCACCAGTGAGAACAACAGTGACGTTAAGTCTTCTGCTCATTGTTATTAAAATGCTCTGAGACTTTTATAAGGGTTGGAGGATGTCATGGAAGTGTGTCAATAAAAGTTCTGAGATCAATAATACTTTCAACATATTGAATCTCAAAAGTGGTACATTTTAATGAATCTGTATGTTGTATTTTCAATGTTTGTTGAAATAAACCTAATAAAAATTACTTATATGCGCGTGCAGATTAGTGTTGTTAAACGTCATTTAGTCGAAAACAGAAGGTTTGGAATATCGAAGTTTTGGAAAAATTAGAGTTATCTTCTAGTCTTGCTTGCCTCGTGTGAATGCCTAATTATTTGTTTTCATCTCTGTGTTTGGTTTTTCGCTTTTGGAGATCTCAGTACCATTTACGACATTACTTAAGAATTTTACGAAATGAAAAGAGTAGATCATAAGAATAGACGAGGTGTTTACAACAAGCCACTCTTATTTAGGGTAACTTCTGTATCGACAGAAGCAGCTAAGACACACTCATAGATTGTAAGCACACACACATAGAACGAGCAGCTACATGTTCTCCATATGTACACATCTGCATTTCCTTATCACTGGATTTAAGTCTTAAGCAACCAAGCGGATGTTAGAATCGATGGATGCGAAATTGGTGAAGATCTGGGTGATTGCCTTACGAGCATGTTGGGGCCATAAATTCCTCATCACAGTAATGTCGTTTCCATCAGCAGAACCTCCTGCCAAATTTGTGATGGATCTCATTGCTAAGAACGGCTTGTTCTCGCTCTCGCACGCCTGCACAAATTACAAAATTACTCACAACCATTTCAATACAAAAATAATAACAATTATTTCCTATCTTATCCTCATTGATATCCTACCATTGCAATTGCGGCGCTGGTAGTGTCGATCGAGACCACATTCAGCTGGTCTCGGAGGAAGTTTCTGTATGCTTCGTTATTCACATAGAAGTTTGAACTGCTTCCTCTCTCAACCCTTTTAATCCTTGGCTGCTCTTGCAGACATACAGACGCTTTTTCTTCTGACATGCACTTATCCAGCTCTACTTTCTGTTTATTCAAAGTTGTTAAATTAAAATGCATACCCACAATCATCTAAAAAGAATATCAATGAAACTGAAAGCAAAACTTAGTCGTGAATAGTGAATACCTCCAACTATTGTGCAGTGGTATAGAGAGCATTATCCACATTCAGCCAAAATTGGCGCTTTCCCTCTTCAGCCTTTCCACTGATTGAGTAAATCTCTTCACGCTGGGGATAAACACTCTGAAGCTCATTTGCAATTTGTCCTTTTGATCTTCCAACATTGTAATCGGAAAACGTGAGGTTCGCAATATCACGATCGAATCTCCCATCATCACCCCCAAATTTCTGATTTCATCCCACTACCAAAATTAGTCTAAAACTAGTTATCCAAAATATTTGTAGGATGAATGAAGAAAGATTAGGGTTAAGAGTCAGCACCTCCCAGTAGATGAGGCCAGTGTGTGCAAATTGACGGGGAATCGCCACGTCACCAATGTTGAGTTTATTAGGGTTGGCGCTGGATCCTCTCCCGTACTGTACTACTGCCCTCACACGAAACAGAGTTACGAGCAACTGTGTTGTCTGTGCTGCATTCACCTGTGCCAACAAATATTTCATTTTTTGAGATTAATTAATTAAACACAAATAATTTACATAATTTCCATGACAACTTTTGTGTTGCAAATAAGCATATCACCATTCCCCTTCCGCACATCACCACAAGACACCTACGCCCTCCAATTTCTCCCACATGGAACCTCCGCGCTGCAACACAATTAGGGCCCAACATTCACCATTAATCTATATATTATCTTGCCAGTTAAAGTTGGGAAGCTAAGGAACAAAATCCCAGATGAAAATCAAACCTAAATTTTAATAAAGAGAAAAATGACAAGTTAATTGGGTTTGCAATAACCAGAGATATCTACGGTGGGTAATTCTCTGTCTGGACGAAATGTTCCAGAGCGCTCGTCCATAACCACTTCAAGCTCAGCTCTACTCGAAACGACCAGGGCATAATGGTCTCCCCTTTTATTAACCCGCTCGATCTTCTCAGCAATTTCTCGTGGTATCTCGGCATAGGAGTGGAATGGAAGAGTAAAGCACAGCAAGAAGAAGAGAAAAAAAGCAGATGAAATCTTGCAGAAAGCCATGGCAGAATTGAAAACTAGTACTACCGCGATGCACACTTACAAAGCTGGTTTGCATTTGCAAGCTCTTCATCCACTCCTATTTATAGAGAAAAACACCCTCGTTTCTCCACATCTAAGCGAGCTGATTACCATGGTTTAATAAACGCACCTTATCTTTTAATCAAGTGGCATATGCTAAGAAATGAAAGAAAGGGACACTCGCAGCATATCGTAAAATATATTCCATGATACATGTGATGAAAAGAAGCGGATGGGCCACTTGATGTACACCGATAAACAGTACACATCAATTTTATTTATTTTTTCTGCGTGGTTTGCCGTTTAGGTATACAGTAAAACAAAGCGAGCATATTTCATAGTGGAATGTGTCAAATCTATTAAATGTATATGATAAGCACTAAATGCATGCAGTGAATACCATTGAAGATAATTAACTGAAAAGCACTCGAGAGGCCAGCAAAACAAAACGTGTCATTGAAAGGACTGTTCTGCATCAAATGTTAAAAAACACATCGTGCTCTGTGTTTCCGGGGCCAAGATCTGTTTGCTTTTCAATGAGAAAGAAATTGAGTACTGTACCACGAGAAGATTTTTTTGGTATAACGAATAGAGTTGCGATAAGGATAACGAATAGATGTGGATAAGGATAAAGCAGAAGGATGGTGACAGAGAGGGCTCTCAAGCACCCACGCAAGGGCTATGGTGCAGTATTTGTACTGCACTGTCAACGTTTATTATGACGATCAACTAAAGAAGATTTGATTCAGATTGCGGATGCCTTCAAATCACAGTCGTTTTCTTACCTCAAAACGAAAATTATCATATTTACGCCCAAGGCGTTCTTTATATGAGAAAGATGGTTTGATTACGAAATTCGACGCCTCAAAATCATTGAAAATCAATGCATGACCATTCAAATGATCTCGTCTGCTACTCGTATTTTTTGACATTGTTTTGCTATTGGTTTCTCCTCTTCACATGCCGCCCGTCTGCTTTTTTCCTTTTAATATTGTTAGATTTTCACAATCCTTTTTTTATTCAAATTTGTTTCTAGATTTGATTGTCTATGTTTATTAGCATCAATATTTTGGATCACACTGTGATCTATCAGCAGGATGGGAGAGTGTAGGATGTGTAATAGCATAAAATGCACACAAACCTCACTCAAAAGACATATAAAGAGATGGGAGAAGAGACCACATGCAAAACTAGGAAGAAAAGAAAAGCTCATCTGTTTTAACCTGCCTACTGGGCATTTTCATATTGTTGTCACCATGTGTAGACCCAAAAGCATATAACTGGTATGGTGGACTCTAAAAGAACCTTTCATTTTTCTTTTTAACCTGCAACTTATTAAACAACAGACTTCTATTGCCTTAAGCTCCCACATTTCTTATTTTCCTCCCACAAAATTCTAATTTTTTGCCAACCAACAACTTTTTTCATGATTACTAAGTTTCACTTTTAATTAAAAAAACTAAAAGCTCTTTATTTAATTTTTAAAAATTCTTTTACTTATAAATAAAATTTAGAATAAACAATTGCATATTTAATATTTTAAATATATTTTCTATTTTTAATATTATAATATATATAATACATAAATAATAAATTATATATTTAATTATAATTTTTTTTTATATAAATATCATTATATACTAAACAAACAAAAAGTTACTAAAATTTTGAAAATAAACAAAATATATAAAAAGATTAATATATAATTGATTATTATAAATGTTATAATTACTATATAATAGCAAAATAAAAATTAATTATATATATGTGGAGTAAGCATTTTGAACTGAAGCTATGAACCGATGAGATCACATAAAAGAACCTCATCCCTATAAGAATGTGAAGATCTCCTCAATATTTCTCCTAAATTCAACTTGAGAACACCAATTGATTGTTCCCTAGCCATCGAGCAAAGGGACAAACCATGGAGCAAACACCACTTATAATGACCACCATCACCCATCTCGTTGCATATCCCAACTACTGTGTTGGGCATTCCTCATGCTGCATGCTAGCTTCAATTTGTCAGCAACAGCTAGCGGGTGTACTTGGGATTGGATGCATGACTGGTGAACAATACCATCGCTAGTGTGGACCATCATTGACGCCTGTTAGCAACTGTAGGCAAACCTCCTTATCTCTTATGTCAATGTAGTTTACCTCACATGTGGCTACAATAAGATCATACAACAGTCCTCTGGTCTATTGACGAGCTAATGGGGATACCACCGTGTGTGCGCTAAGGCTGCAAACGTAGCGAGACTTGAACATGCATCTACCCACTTATCTAGGCTTTGCCACATTGGGGGCAGATCCACTTTTTAATTTTAATATTTTATTATCTATTAAAAATTTATACATAATAATTATAATATAATTGGGGATCACCTTGTGTTGTAGTGATGTCTTTGTTGTCCTCGATAGCCATGCAGATAATTGTTCGTTATATATATATATATATATATATATATATATATATATGAATTTGAATAGTGAAATATTGAAATCACATGTTAATAAAATTTTATAATTGGTAAAAGAAATTTAAGGTTGGCATCTTCATGTTGAAAAAATATTTAGAGTGGTGAATGTATAGTTTTTCTTAAAAGTTCATTATTTTATGTTTTATACTAGAATTTAGGTTTAATTTTGAATTTTTATCTTGTATTAAATTATATGATTACACTTATAATTAATTAATTATTCATAATAAATTTTAGAACTATTGTTACTGTTATAATTTTTTTTAATTAAAATAATAAATTTAATGAAAAGTTTAAATAATATTATAGTTAAGAGTCAAATTGAAAATTAAGCTTTACATTATATTTAAAATAAATTTCATTGCCAGTTATATTTATTAAAGTCAATAGTGAGTTAAAATTAATATTATATAAATACAATTAAAATTAAAAATTAAGTATTAGATTTAAGGTGATATTTTTAATTGTTTGATAAGTTAGTTTTAAGATCGTGTTTATTATTATATAATATTATTAAAATTTTAGTTATGTAGAATACCTTATAATTATGATTATATAATTTCTATCTAAATTTGATTTAATTTCTTAAATTGAAGTTAAAATTTAGTAGATTGTTTAAATTTAAAGTTTTAATATGTGATATATATTCTAATTATCCCTTATTATTACAAAATGTAGAATAATTAAAATTTAAACATTATTCTGATTATCTTTTATTATTTCAAAATCTAGAATAATTATAATAAATTATAATATGATTGTTATATTAATTAATAATTATTTTAAGTTGTATAATTATTCTAATGTTTTGATTAAATAATTTTTAGTTCAATTTAGATAACTGTAATTAGTGATTTTAGGGTTAGGAAACAATCTAGAATCATCTTGTTAAGCGATGCTAGCATTGGTTGCTTCTCCAATGCATATATCACATTGCATTCTCATTGGTGGATCTCACCTTGTAATCATGCAAAATCATTATGTTTAAATCTCCAATGCTTCAACAAACAATTTCCTCAAGATTTGTAAACCATTTTCTTCTTGGTATCATTTATGTACTCTTGATTTGGTAACTATTTTAACTCGGTACTGCTCGGTACTCAGTGTTCGACGTGCCTTTCTCGATGTCAAAATTTCATTTCCTTTACTTCCTTTTACTGACTAGCTTATGCTTTACCGACTTGACTATCCTTCTTTATCAAATGACATTAATAATCAATATGACTTAATCAAAACTAATGACAACAAAATAACTCTATAGGATTATTAATCTCCCCCTTTGATATTAGTTTCTTATCTTTGTTAAAAACTTTCAAACTCATTAAAATCTCTATGTGCTCAACAAAATTTAACACGTAAACACTTCTTGGTAAAACTCCTTATATCTCCATTACTTATCTTTACTTATTACTCCCCTTGTAGTAATAATCTTTGTACACATATCTATCCATCTAATGATTTACATACATATCTCCCTTTTTACTTCATGTATATATCCCTTATATATAACACATATTATCCCCATTTTTAACAAAAAATTCCAAAAACAATTACTTACTATTTATCTAGTGGAGGAATCTTGGAAAAAATAGATTTATACCTTTCCTATGCATCTTTTAGTGATGCCTTCCATGACTCCTTGATTGTCTGTAACACTATAATCTGTTCACTTATATCAGTTGTTAGACTTACCATGCTATCCATAGAGCTTACATCTAGGGTATTAACTAAGTCTTTAGCTTTATGAGTATGCTTATGCAGTGACTCAATTTGTGGTATAAATGCAGCTCCATGAGTTCCATCTTGACTTGATTCTCCTCTTTCCTTAACTCATGTTGCACTCCCATTAGGTTCTTCAGCCGTTGATAATATATGTTGAAAGTATCAGGCTCAATTCTGACCTTAGCTAGCTGCTCAGTCATCTCCTTCTCAACATTTTCATCTTTTTCTTTTATCTCATTTATAAAATTTGAAATTAAACATATTTTTTGAGAAAATGAAAGAATATCTTGCAATACTTTTTCTAACTTGGTAACTAGTATGTAGAAAGTGTTACCTTGTCAAGTGCAACCAATTGAAGTAATTATTCAATGATCTTATCTTCCATCTTCTTCATGTGCACTTACATCAAATATTTACTGGTCTCATTACTTGGTTTATTGATTTGTCTTACCAACTCACTTAGTTGACTATATATATACTACCTTTCTCATTGATATCTGCATCTACTTACTATTTAATACAGTATTTTTTTGACATTCTCAAGTACATTTATTTTATAATTCTTTGCAAGCAATTTGTTTTGTGCAGCTCTCCTTTTGAGTAAATCTTTGAACTCAGATAATTCCTTGGGGCTCATGGTGGAGATGTCAACCTTCGGTATAACCATAGGTTAACTTAAGCCAATTATCTCCTCTTCATGCTTTCTCTTCTTTGATGTCTTCTTTGTGGCTTGTGCACTTTCTCCAGTAGATAAGTTTACATTAGAAGTTGTGGTAGTAGTAGTATCCTTAGTTTTATCATCTTTTTATTCATTTTGTTTTCCTTCCTTCTTTTCCTCTTGTTTCTTTTCTTCCTTCTTCTCTTCTTCTTTAGCTATTTCCTTCTCTTTCTCTAGTTCTGTAGTCTCGATAGGGATCATCAGCTCTTGATTGTGAAGGTGATCAGTGGTCTCGGTAGGAGCGACCAACTCTATGGTGTCATTTTTCTCTTTCTCCTTTTCTGGTTCAATGGGGGCTTCCACATTTGTTGGAACATCACTTGTAGCCTCTGAGATAACTTATTCAATCTTAAGAAAATTTAATATTTATTCTATAATAGGATCTACATCCATTAGCTTTTCTTTTTCTGAATCATTGACATTCAATTCTTTAGTATCTTTGGCCTCGATTGCCATTACATTTTCATCACCTACAATACCCTCTACTGGGTCTTTATCTGTTATGTCTTCAATGATGACCTCTTCTTTATATGTTGTCAAATCAATGGGATTTGACTTCCCTTGTGATTCCTTAATCTTTGTCGGTAAGTTGGAAAATAATATCTTTCTCCATAAATCATGTCTCTTTTTTAACTTTTTCAAGTTTACCGACCATTATTAATGCTCTGTCCTTAACTAGAAATCTCTTTGAATATTCTTGTAACACTTCCTTTATTCCTCTTGTTGATAATTCAGGTATAGTAATGGCTAGGGATCTCTCCCTCATTTTTTTTTCATATGCCAAGGCATATTTCCATCTTGCATCTATTTTCTAGTATAAGTCATTTGATACTCAGTTGGCCATCTTAACTGGAGTTGTTCTGAACTTGTGTAGAGTAAACACAAAATCTTCTTCAATCTTTTCTTTTTCCTCATTACTCCTAGTCTCATATTTAAGCTATTTTATTCCAGAGTTTCCTCCATACTTCTTAAGTACTTTAAGTGACTCATCTAAGTTTCTCTATTTATGTGTCTAGCTTTGCACAACTTTGAATTGAGTTACATATTCATATTCAGTTTCACTATCTTCTTGTAATTTCAGCTTCCTTCTTGGTCTACCTAAAATTTTCTTTTTTCTCATGTAAGTTTGTCTTTGATTGTTCTACCTCATGTTTACTCTTCTCTCTCGGTGTGGAGAAAGACCTTTTTAATGATCTTGCACCGATTTGACTAGGGGTTTCCTTCTTCATTCTTAATTTATTCCCTTTAATCTTTGAAGGACTAGCTTCATCTTCTTCAACAACTCCAATTTTTTGATAGACTACTAATCATCCTTCTAGTTTTCCTTAGTGGGCCTTAGGTATCAATATACCTAGCTTTATTTTATTCTTTACTTCCTCATAGGTGTTATACTGATTGGTTCTCTTTTCAATTGAATTCTCTAATAATCCTTTAATTTTTATTGATGCAGCATCAATATCCATTTATTAACCCATTGGTGGTAACCACATGGTTCTTGGCTACATAGCCCTCACTATACAAGTGTCAATGTCTGCTTCAAAATATATATCGTCCTTGTATTTTTCCACTAGATGAAGTGGAATTTTAAACTTTTTATGTATTTTATCTTAAAATTTTGAAAAATAATCATTCATAACCATGTCAAAGTTATCTCCTAAACTTTGAATAAACTCATTATCTAGTAAATTATCAATTTGTTCACATTCCACACTACATCACTGATTGATGGAAAGAAGTTCTGAAAGTAGAAAAATATGCATATAGTAGTGAACCAAACTTCAAATTATTTGTCTTTGCCTTTCTGATTGTATTCTTGTTATCATCAAATTATTTCAACAATATGTTGGCTTTTTGGTCGAGGATATGTAATGCGGCTCCTACAAAGAGAAGAATTTTAAAAAACATGATGATATAACACATAAATTAACCCTTGATGAAGGGGAAGATACTCACCCTTAGAAATAATATTACTAAGAGAATAAAATAGGGGAAAAGGAACAATGATTTTATCCCCTTGCCTAATGTGGTTTAAAATAGGAAAATAGGATCCATGATAGGCAGTAAAAGGACCCTCTAAACTAAAGTAATTCATAACATAGAGACAAACTATAGCATAAGGAGGGGGAAGGGAATAATATTCATACCCATTACCATTAGCTATAAACACCATCTTATCACCCTTCTTGAACAATTTATTCATATAGATTTTGTAATCCCCAGTGCTCTTATTTCAAAATTTTCCCCTTCACACTACAAACATGTCACTTCAGCAATTAGCTCTGACATAACAAAAAAATTGATACTCCCAATAGCCAAATTACCCTTATGCCATGAATTATATAATTTCATGCAAAGGGTGTTCTTAAACCCCTTCATACCTTGCATGTAATGGGTTATCCTAGCTCTTCTAAAATCATCCCAAAACTCCCTATTCTACAATAATTATTTACAATCCCTCGGCTCCACCTTCTTAAGAGGCCTACCCATGATTCTAACCTCCTTAAAACTAATTTGGGTATCCTTCATTTCCATTCCAATAGGCCCGTTGTAACTCAAATTACAATAAAACAAAAAACCCTTTCTATGTATCTTTCTAAGTGGCGAAGCTTCTTGAAGAAGGAGACATCAACCCTTCATTAAAACTAATTGCAATTTCTTTCATAATGATACAAGTGTCTTGATAGATATAAAAATAATTTTATGGAGATTTCAAATGACCTTTACCACTCCAAAAGGTGATATTAACACATAATTATCCATGCCTAAAGCTTTAGTAATAAAGGTAGTATCCACATAATTTACACAAGTTCTAAAATCATTTATATGCCCTCTTTTATGCCTTCTAGGCTAGACCCCAACATAGGAACAATGGTGACCTGTGCGGAAAAATTTCACCTCAAATAGTTCTCTAGAATGCCTAAATAAATTATTCCCCTTCACATCAATGAAATACATCACCCATAAAATACACTTTTAATTTTTAGTGACCTTATTGAAAATATCATTCGGATATCCATTTCTCATTAAAATAATAAGTAAAAGTTATATCTTCTCGTTCTTAATGTGAGTACTCTTTATGTTATCATTGCCTTTTTAGGGTTTGAAAAAAAGAGTTATCCTAGTAGAAAAAGACATGCTAATAAACTTCTCATCCATGCTATGCAACTCAAGATTGTAATTTATAAGAAAAATAACAAGAATGATCATCACACACACAATGCACCTAAACACCTTCCACCAATATTGAGGAAGCATAAGAGTAATTATTCCTTTCATTGACCAAAATATCTTTAAGCCTTTGAGGGAATTTCTCAAAAGGTGATATAGCACCAACATTGGGAATTGAGGCCCCAGTTACAAATTAACAGAGTTATTACCCTCCCTAAGAGTGGATGATCTCGTATTGATTGAAAGTAGAGAGAATTCTTTTACACTCCTCAGTTAGACCTAAAATATACCAAGGACAACCAACCTTACCTTGAAAATGCTCAATAATTATTTTAGAATCCCCTTCTAAGATTACTCTATGATAATTTATATTTTAAATATTTTATACCATGCTAGGAATCCATTTCTATGGTTCATTTATTGGTTTGAACCACAAAATTCTTTCCAAATCCTTTAATAAAAGTTTCTTTCCAATCCCTTATAACTCCTCCAACAACAAAGATACCCGAGTTGAATTTAGTATATAGCCATAAACATTACATTTTACCCAACCCATCTTTGGAGGAATCCATTTAGTTAACCTTTTTTTCCAAATGCTAGTCCATTTAATATTAAGAAGATTATGGTGAATACTCCTATTTTGTTTAATCCTCAAGTCATGAAGAGTAGGGAGCACTTTTCCTTTACCAAAAGTAGCAGCATTGAAGTTTTCAATAACTCATTTTTTTATGATATGGAATAGGATTGGGATGATTTTGTCTTGGTCTCTGAAAATTCTTTTATTTATTTCTTTCCAAGCATTCCAAGTTAGGAAAGGGAGAAGCTCAACCCATAAATTCCTTAAAATTAGGTGATTGAGAGAACAAAAGATCTATTGATCGATGAGAAAAATCATAATCTTAAGCATAATCCAAATCACATTGATAGAAGAGAGGAAAAGGTTCTATAAATATGATGAATGGACTCATAGTCACTTTGAAAGAGAGCGCATCTATTGACTAGATAAAACCCACACCTATTAAGATTGTGGAAAGTAAGAATCTTGTCATGGGAGACAACCCACCAAAAGTAGTTGATTTTAAGGGATAAAATTAGGAATCTAGATATACCTCCATAATTGTTTGTTATCAACCTCCTCCATAGTCCAGTAAGTCAAACTCACACTAAAGGAAAAAGAAGAGTTGTAGCTCCAGATCCATCTATTAGCAATAGATTGGGAAAAGAGAGAATACTTAGGCAATAAAAGGGACAAAGATCTCAGATTCTTCATTAGTTGGTTAGTAACATTGGGTGGGAGACCATCACTTCTTTGCAAGTGTCCTTTGAAATATTTCCACTCATCTTTACCTTCTCTCTACATTAT
The DNA here is from genome assembly GCA_027943335.1 of Chamaecyparis obtusa. Taxonomy (NCBI): domain Eukaryota; kingdom Viridiplantae; phylum Streptophyta; class Pinopsida; order Cupressales; family Cupressaceae; genus Chamaecyparis; species Chamaecyparis obtusa. Next base: position 432,646 of record BSBK01008738.1, on the reverse strand, counting down.
GTAGTTATCCACAGAGGTACCATATTGAATAGTGAGCCATATTTTAGTTTGAGATAAGGAATTTACTTCAGCTAGAGGTTTATCCTGATTCCATATATCCTCTCAAAATCTAGTCTTTTTACCATCTCCAATAACCATCCTACTTCCTTTCCTAACAATATTTTTAACATTGAATATACTTCTTCAAAGAAGAGAATCCATAGAGGAAGCCAATTCATATAAGAAAGAATCAACTTGCCCATTGTCAAGATTCTTCACTCTCGTGATAGTAGTCCACTCTTTTTAAGTTTCTATAAGCATCCATCCAATCTTAGTTGTAAGAGCTTTGTTAAACTATCTAACTCTTCTTAACTCCCAACCCTCCTTTTTTCTTAAGAGTACGAACCTTATCACATTTGACCAAATCCATATGGGTTTTATCCTTAGTACTAGTCTAAAGGAACTTCTTTTTAATTATTTTGACCTCAATTTTATTAATAGTGTTTAGCTAGGTTTTTATTTTGCCTACCCTATTTCTCAAAGAAGTGGAAAAATGGTGTGAAAAAATGATGGGGGTGATCAAAATAGGTTGGAGCTAGTTGTCTATGAAAAATGGAAGAAGGAAGAATCTATTTGGCTTGAGCTTTCGACTGGTGGCCTCTTGAGCTTTTGACTGGTGACCTTACACCTTACATGGATAAGTTACATGGTACAGACATGTAAGTCACATAAGCATTTGTTGATGGTTGGGAGAAAGGAATTTTGAAGGTTTATGGGTTGGAATTAGAGATAAGAGAGGACTTGATTTCAAAGTTTTCATATACTATGATAAAGGGAAGAATAAATTATAGAGATAGGAATAGTGTGAATGAGTTGTTGGACATCTTTCTTCCTGGTGAAAGAAATAAAGTTTGTAAGATCTCAAATGGAGGGCATGACAGGGCTTCTCTTGAATTCCCTTGGGCTGATGTGGCAAAATTGATTATGAGATATTTGACTCTTGATGGTAAGTTTACGAGCTTGTTTACTTATCACTTTGTGATTTCATTTACCATTTCTGACATAATAAAAGTATTTTTATTTCATATTATTTGTTGGCGTCCACTAACCATAGTTTGCGAGCCCATGGAAAAAACACTTCATCTCCTATTATGCAAGAAGGCCTTATTTGTTGGCACCCATGCACCATAGTGCGACCCCAAAGAAAAAATACTTCATCCCTTATTCTGCATGAAGGTCGTATCTTGTTGATTATGGAACATGTCAGTGATTTTCACATTTGAAGGAACCCCCACTCAAAACTAACATTGAGTACCAAAATAATGTTAGAATTCACTATGGGAACTAGGATTTGTTAGAACTACAAGAATATGACTCAATGGGGATAAAATCTTCCATTTGTATACATGAAAGACAATGGATGCTACGACCCATAAAAGGGTTTTTATTTTGAATGATGATGGGTCGAAGTATACTCCCTCTAATAAAATTGTGCTTGATTCTCTAGACCCCAGGTCTCCTAAAAAAGTATAAAGGAAAATCTAAGATATTGACTGCAAAACTACAAAACAAAAAGGACTCCGTCGAGTCTATCCTCCCTATGGAAACGAAGAAATCAACCTGGATGAAAAACCCCAATCAACTCCAAGACTCTGCCCATGTTTACCCTAAGATTTCCCCAAATGGTAATCTTGAGAAGGAGCATATCGTTATTCATGTAGAAATTCTGCTTGAAATGGGGAAAGATACCCCATTCGAAAAGGGTTCTTCTGTGCTTGAAAATCCAAATATTGGCAGCATGATAAATAATTTATTTGGGCAGCTAACAAGTTGTGCTCACTTGGATTGAGGCAGAGGTCAATGCCTTAAAGGAAAAACCCTCTCTGACTAACCCTAAATTGGATAAATCTACTCTGGAGGTGGCTACTACTGTTGGTGATATAGATAAAGATACTCTTCCAAGTCCAGCAACCAAACTTAAGAGAAAAGATAAAGTAATCACTCTAGTTGATAGTATAGCTAATAAGCTAAGCTTAGGAGTATTAATGATAACTGTTACTTTTTGATACTTTGATATTTTAGATTTCAGATTTCTGATCATTGTAAAACCAGTTTACATTTAATCAAAAATAAATTAATATTAATTTGTATTTGAAATATTAGACTACAAAAGATAGAAATTCCTTATTCTAAGGAAAACAAATATTTTCCTCAATAACTATAAAGACCAATAAAGTTGCGGTAAAGAGCAAATTAAAATTATTCGATGGACTAAGATGAATTAAAATAAAAGTTCAAAATTATTACAAGTAGAACAAAAATGAGTTGGACAGAATCCTAGTCGATCCACTGGACGAGTAACAATCAATATTAAACCTTAAATGCACCTCAACCTGTAAACTGAGAATGACGTGATAGTGATGGGTCATAAAGATTTTCGCAGCATCGTAGAGTTAGACATGTCCATCACCCGCTCGGGCTTCCCCCGGTGAGAACAACGGCGATGTTAAGTCTTCTGCTCATTGTTATTAAAATGCTCTGAGACTTTTATAAAGGTTGGAGGATGTCATGGAAGTGTGTCATTAAAAGTTCAGATATCGATTAATTCTTTCAACATATTGAATCTCAAAAGTGGTCCATCTTAATGAATCTGTATGTTGTATTTTCAATGTTTGTTGAAATAAACCTAGTAAAAATTACCTATATGCTCGTGCAGATTAGAGTTGTTAAAGGTCATTTAGTCGAAAACAGAAGGTTTGGAATATCGAAGTTATGGAAAAATTAGAGTTTTCTTCTACTCTTGCTTGGCTGGTGTGAATGCCTAAATATTTGTTCTCCTCTGTGTGTTCAGTTTTTCGCTTTTGGAGATATCAGCACTATTTACAACACTACATAAAGAATTTTACCAAAAGAAAAGAGTAGATCATAGAACAGACGAGGTGTTTACAACAAGCCGCTCTTATTTAGGGTAATAAGATAACTTATGTAGCGACAGAAGCAGCTAAGACACACTCAGAGATTATAAACACACTCATAGATTGTACACACACACATAGAACGAGCAGCCACATGTTCTCCATATTTACACATCTCCATTTCCTTTTCACCGGATTTAAGTCTTAAGCAACCGAACGGATGTTGGAATCGATGGGTGCGAAATTGGTGAAGATCTGGGTGATGGCCTTACGAGCATGTTGGGGCCATAAAGTTCTCATCACAGTAATGTCATTTCCATCAGCAGACCCTCCTGCCAAATTCGTGATGGATCTCATTGCCAAGAACGGCTTGTTCTCGCTCTCGCACGCCTGCACAAATTACGTACTTACTCAGAACCCCACTTCAATACAAAGATAATAACAATTATATCCTATCTTTATCCACATCGATATCCTACCATTGCAATTGCGGCGCTGGTAGTGTCGATCGAGACCACATTCAGCTGGTCTCGGAGGAAGTTTCTGTATGCTTCGTTATTCACATAGAAGTTTGAACTGCTTCCCCTCTCAACCCTTTTAATCCTTGGCTGCTCTTGCAGACATACAGATGCTTTTTCCTTTGACACGCACTTATCCAGCTCTACTTTCTGTTTATTCAAAGTTATTAAATTAAAATGCATACCCACAATCATCTAAAAAGAATATCAATGAAACTGAAAGCAAAACCTAGTCGTGAATAGTGAGTAGTGAATAGTGAATATTGAATACCTCCAACTGTTGTGCAGTGGTATAGAGAGCATTATCCACATTCAACCAAAATTGGCGTTTTCCCTCTTCAGCCTTCCCAGTGATTGAGTAAATCTCTTCACGCTGGTGATAAACACTCTGAAGCTCATTTGCAACTTGTCCTTTTGATCTTCCAACATTGTAATCGGAAAACGTGAGGTTCGCAATATCACGATCGAATCTCCCATCATCACCCCCAAATTTCTGATTTCATCCCACTTCCAAATTTAGTCTAAAACTAGTTATCCAAAAAAAAGATTAGGGTTAAGAGTCAGCACCTCCCAGTAGATGAGGCCAGTGTGTGCAAATTGACGGGGAATTGCCACGTCACCAATGTTGAGTTTATTAGGGTTGGCGCTGGATCCTCTTCCGTACTGTACTACTGCCCTCACACGAAACAGAGTTACCAGTAACTGTGTTGTCTGTGCTGCATTCACCTGTGCCGGCAACACATATTTCACTTCTTAAGATTACGTATTTAAACACAAATAATTTACATAATTTCCATAACAACTTTTGTGTTGCAAATAAGTATATCACCATTCCCCTTCCGCACATCACCACAAGACACCTATGCCCTCCGATTTCTCCCACATGGAACCTCCGCGCTGCAACACAATTAGTGCCCAACATTCACCATTAATCTATTTATTATCTCGCCATTTAAAGTTGGAAAACTAAGAAACAAAATCCCAGATGAAAATCAAATCTAAATCTAACCAAGGGAAAAATGAGAAGTCAATTGTGTTTGTAATAACCAGATATATCTATGGTGGGTAATTCTCTGTCTGGACGAAATGTTCCAGAGTGCTCGTCCATAACTACTTCAAGCTCAGCTCTACTCGAAACGACCAGGCCATAATGCTCTCCTCTTTTGTTAATCCGCTCGATCTTCTCAGCAATTTCTCGTGGTATTTCAGCATAGGAGTCGAATGGAAGGGCAACGCACAGCAAGAAAAAGAGGATAAAAGCTGATGAAATCTTGCAGAAAGCCATGGCAGAATTGAAGACTAGTACTACTGCGATGAAAACTTACTAGGCTAAGCTGGTTTGCATTGGCAAGCTCTTCATCCACTCCTATTTATAGGGAATAACACCCTCGTTTCTCCACATCTAAGCGGGCTGATTACTATGGTTTAACAAACGCACCTTATCTTTTAATCAAGTGGCACATGCGAAGAAATGAAAAGAAAGGGACACTCGCAGCATATCGTCAAATATATTCCGTGATACATGTGATTAAAAGAAACAGATGGGCCACTTGAATTACATATTTCCTCTTGATGGTGATGTACACCAATAAACAGTATACATCAATTTTATTTATTTTTTCTGTGTGGCTTGGCGTTTAGGTATCCAGTAAAACAAAGCGAGCATATTTCATAATGGAATGTGTCAAATCTTTTAAATGCATATGATGCGCACTAAATGCATGTAATGAATACCATTGAAGATAATTAACTGCAAGGTACTCGAGAGCCTGCAAAACAAAACGTGTCATTAAGAGGACTGTTCTGCATCAAATGTTAAAAAACACATCGTACCCTGTGTTTCTGGGGCCGAAATCTGTTTGCTTTTCAATGAGAAAGAAATTGAGTACTGTACCACAAGAAGATTTTTTTGGATATAACGAATAGAGTTGCGAAACATGTAGATGTGGATAAGGATAAAGCAGAAGGATGGTGACGTGACAGAGAGGGCTCTCAAGCACCCACGCAAGGGCTATGGTGCAGTATTTGTACTGCACTGCCAACGTTTTTGTGACGATCACCTAAACAAGATCAGATTCAGATTGCAGATGCCTTTAAATCACAGTCGTTTTCTTATGTCAAAACGAAAATTCTCATATTTAAGCCTAAGGCGTTTTTTATAGGCAGAAGCTAAGCTCTCGATAAAAGTGCATGTTAAGAGATGCATAAGATATCATAAGATATATGGCATCCATCATGTTATAAATAGACACTAGCGGTAGAAAATAGACGGTATCTATTTTAAAAAGTCTTGCTTATAAAACTCTGCCCAAAACATTTTCAAAACATCTATTTTGAATTCTCCCCCTGCATTTCCATTTTCATCTTCTTTCAGCAATTGTTTGATATGTGCATCTTGGCAAAACGCAAGAGCTGCCACACTACAACATTTGGGGTCGAATTTTGACACCAATTTGTGATGGTTCTACTATTTGTATTTGTTTTTTGTATATTTTTTGCAAGTGCCCTTGATAGTGTCGTAATACCGATGATGATGTCGTAATTTCAACTCTCATTTGATAATAAACAAAAAAAAGAAAAGAAAAAAAAAATGTCATTTGTAACTTTTGTGTTCGAAAAATTGCAGCCGCGAAGAGGGCACAGGACTTTTGTGTGGCGCGAAGAGCGCACTAGACTTTGGCGTGCGCAAAGAGGAACCATGCGGGAAGACTAGGGCACTGGTCTTTTGTGTGCACAAACAGGACACTAGTCTTTTGCATACAAGAAGAGGCCGACACCGTGCGCGAAGATGGAAGTGGACTTTTGCATGCACGAACTAGGCATTCAAGTTTTGAGGTAGGCATTCAAATGGCATTGGATTTTACTGGTTTTATGTCATGTCTTTTTTTATGTGTATTTTTTGTAGATTTAAATGGCATTGTGTTCAAATGGCGTCCATTTATTACTTGTTATCTCACTGCTTGGGGCCCGTGAGTTTTGATATGGGCACATGTCAATTATTTCCAACAAAAGTCACCCACTACAAAATTCTAAAAAACTCATCAAAAGAAGTATTGAAAGATTACACACTAATGTTTGCCATTACCTCCATTTGAAGTTTCATTGTATTGATAAGCATATTGCTAGAATGTGGCCCAGAATGAAAAGAAAACTGGGAGGTACTGAAAAGTAAATACAGCCACCGTACTTGATAGTAATATTGAATCTTCCTTGTTACTGCATATAATGATTATTTTTCCATTTGTTTTCACACATTGATTGTCGCTCATCTCAAACCATTACACCTATAAAAAGATGAATTAAAGCTCTTTCAAAGATAAATCACATAAATCTATCTTCTTTTAATTATTGCAAATAGGAAATGACGTCTCTCACCCGCCATCAATTTCAACCTTTAAAGATACCCATTTTAGCTTCCTTTTTGAGACGATTTCTAATAATGGAGGATTTTTGATTATTTAATATTCAGTTTCTCCTATTTTTTAAACAAGAAGGGCCAAAAAGAAGGGGACCCAGTTTTATACAGAGCATGTGAAAGATCTACGGTGAATCTTCAAAAGACTGATCCAGCATAATATCATCTAAAACCTTAGCCTGCTAACCAAGGTTGAGAGTTTCTCCTATAATATTCAGTTTCTCCTATTTTTTAAATGAGCATCCCTACAAGCTCTTGATCAATGTGCAATGGACCGTCATCCCAATTGGATAATTCAAGAGTTGAACCCATGACCTGAACTACCTAAATCTACAGTCAAGGCAGAGTAAGTGAATCATTAAGCCACTTATTAGGTAATTGAACAAATTAAGTAATAAATGAACTTGAATAGAGTTGAGATTGAAGTTTTGGGAGGAATTGAGGGTGTTGTCATGAGTAAATTTGATCACTATTTTTCTTCTCCATGTACAACCCGTGAGTTATAGACTAGGGCATCATGTATTTATTTAGGCCAATAAGAAAATGAAAGAGAAAATAGTATAACAAAGAAGGTTATAAATGAGATTCTTTAACAATTATGATTATATCTTTTCGGACTCCTCATTAAACTGCAATATTTTTATGCTTGAAGACTCCACCTATAATGGTTCCCTTCTATTTTATTATGATCTCAACTTGATTGGGAGCTTCAACTTCACTTTTACAACCAACGGACTTTATGGCTCAGAAAGCTTTAAACCTTTAATTTATTTTACCTTAGATTTGGTCCAATCAATATATCAACTTTTCTAGACACACTGTAATATTAAAAGAATGTCTATGGGTGTTTTCATTTTCCTATGGTGGCTCCTCCTTGCTAACTCAACTATAAATATTTAACCGACTATTACTTTGCTTCACGACTTCCTTTTCTCCATCTTCATCCAAAGAAATGAAAAGAAAGGGACACTCGCAGCATATCGTCAAAGATATTCCGTGATACATGTGATGAAAAGAAACAGATGGGCCACTTGAATTACATATTTCCTCTTGATGGTGATATACACCAATAAACGTATACATCAATTTTATTTATTTTTTCTGTGTGGCTTGGCGTTTAGGTATCCAGTAAAACAAAGCGAGCATATTTCATAATGGAATGTGTCAAATCTTTTAAATGTATATGATGGGCACTAAATGCATGTAATGAATACCATTGAAGATAATTAACTGCAAGGTACTCGAGACCCTGCAAAACAAAACGTATCATTAAAAGGACTGTTCTGCATCAAATGTTAAAAAACACATCGTGCCCTGTGTTTCTGGGGCCAAGATCTGTTTGCTTTTCAATGAGAAAGAAATTGAGTACCGTACAACAAGAAGAATTTTTTGTATAACGAATAGAGTTGCGAAACATGGTAATGTGGATAAGGATAAAGTAGAAGGATGGTGACAGAGAGGGCTCTCAAGCACCAACGCAAGGGCCAAGGTGCAGTATTTGTACTGCACTGCCAATGTCTTTGATGACTCAGATTCCAGATGCCTTCAAATCATAGTCGTTTTCTTACCTCGAAACGAAAATTATCATATTTACGCCCAAGGCGTTCTTTATATGAGAAAGATGGTTTGATTACGAAAATCGACGGCTCTAGATCACTGAAAATCAATGCATGACCATAAAAATGATATCGTCTGTTACTCGTATTTTTTACCATTGTTTTGCTATTGGTTTCTCCTCTTCACATGCCGCCCGCGGTCTGCTCTTTTAATAATTTTTTCGTTTAATATTGTCAGAATTTCACAATTTTTTTAAATTTTAATTCTGTTTTAAGATTTGATTTCTATGTTTTTAGCATCAATATTTTGGATCACATCATCAGAATGAGAGTGTAGGATGTATAATAGCATAAGAAGCACATCAAACTTCACTGAAAAGACATGAAGAGATGGAGAGAAAAGACCACACTTAAAACTATGAAAAAAAAAAAAGCTTGTCTATTTTAACCTGTCTCTCCATGAGTGCCTAGTTTTCCTCCCACAAAGTTCTAATTTTTTTTTGCCAACCACCAGTTTTTTTTCATGGGTAATAAGTTTCACTTTTAATCAAAAAATTAGAAGCTGTTTATTTTAAAAAATTTTTTACTTATAAATATAATTTAAAATAATTAATTTTTATATTTAAAATTTTAAATATATTTTTATTTTTAATATTTTAATATATAATACATAAATAATAAGATATATATTTAATTATAAATTTTGTTTTTATAAATATCATTATATACTAAACAAACAAAAAGTTAATAAAATTTTGAAAATAAAAAAATATATAAAACGATTAATATTTAATTAATTACTATAAATGTTATAATTATAATATAATAGGCAAATAAAACACACACACACACACACATATATATATATGGTAAGCACTTTTGACTGGAGCCATGAACCAGTGAGGTCACATAAGAGGACCTCATCCCTATAAGAGTGTCAAGGCCTCCTCAATATTTCTGCTATACTCAGCTTGAGAGCACCAGTTGATTGTTCCATAGCCATCAAGCAGAGGCATACACCATCGAGAAAATATTGTTGACAATGACCACCATCACCCATCACCTTGCATCTCCCAACTCATGTGTTGGGCCTTCCTCACGGTGTGCACTAGCCTCAATTTATGAGAAACAACAAGTGGGTGTACTTGGGATTGGATCCATGAGTGGTTAATAATACCATTGCCAGTGGGGACCATCATTGATGCACGTTAGCAAGTGCATCCAACCTCCTTATCTCTCTTGTCGATGTAACTTACCTCCCATGTGGCTGCAAGTAGATCGTACAACAGTCATCTGATCTATTAACTAGCCAATGGGGATACCACTGTGTGTGTGCTTAGGTTGCGAACATAGTGAGACACATGCATCTACCCAATTATCTAGGCTTTGTCACTTTGCGGGGAGATCCACATTTTTATTTACTAGCACTTGCACCGGTATAAGGTGCAAGGAGTACGTCGACAGGTCATAGATGTGAAAGTACTATTCAAGAAAATGTGGTATCGTAGAAGGAAGTCATATACATAGAAATATCCACTTTGGATGAATTGATGTTAAAGTTTAGGTGAGTTGTATATTTTGAAGGTATAACCCCAAAAAAGTGTAGCATTTAAATAAATTTGAACATATGCGAAAATATTGTATTGTAAATACAAGCACAACAAGTATAAACAAAAACATGGTAGGAAACCAAGGTTGTTTTCCAAACAACAATGGATGGAAATAAACATGAAATGTGCATAAAGAAATCATAGTTGATTGCA
>BSBK01008738.1:327500-417500 GCA_027943335.1 Chamaecyparis obtusa | reverse complement strand
TACGTAGATGCTACATCATTACATGCTCAATCATATGGTATAGTTGATAGAAAAGATTGACCCACTCAAGTATTTGTTATTTAAAGCTTCTTTGGTAGGCCGCATAGAAAAATGAGTTATGATATTCAAGGAGTTTGATATCGTCTACATAGAATACAAGGAAATCAAAGGACAAGAAATCACAGATCAACTTACAAAAGATCCCATTCCAGGAGATCATCCTATTGTCACAGATTTTCCAAATGAAACCATCATGACTATTACCCCCTAACATTCATTAGAGGCTCTACTTTGATGGATCATTCTTTCAGAAAGGATGGGGGGGAAGGTCTTTTGTTTGTTACACCACAAGGAGACCTAATCCCTAAATTGTACAAATTGACATTTGCATGTACCAACAACATAGAATAATATGAGGCCTTGGTCACAGGGCTTCGCCAAGCTATCATATGGAAGATCACAAGTTTTCTTTTTTTTGGTAACTCTCAATTGGTTATCAAACAAGTAACTGACAAGTATCACACAAATAATGATAAACTGCTTCCTTACCACTGCATGGTCAAAGATCTTAACCAACATTTTACAAATATAATTTTCCAATAGATCCCTAGAGAAAACAATAAAGAAGAATATTCCATGGCTACTATTGGCTCTTTGATATCCATGCCAGAGACAAGTACATGATGTGAATTTCTTGTAAAAAATCTTATGGTCCCTACCTATAACCAGCCAGATTTTGAGATGTTGTGTAAAAGTTTTGGTCCCAAATCGCCATGGTACCAAGAAATATTTTCCTATCTTCATGACAAGATCATCCCCCTCACTCTTACACCTAACCAACACAAAACCTTCATCTTTCGTACATCCCGTTACATAATCCTTGGAGAAACCGTATTCCAAAAACACTTTGATGGAACTCTTCATTGATGTCTAAATTCAAAGGAAGCCCAAATAGACTTGGAAGACGTACATCAAGGAATTTGTGGAGCTCATTCTAATGGCCTCACCTTAGCAAATAAGTTGCTACGCACTAGATACTACTAGTCGATAATGGAGAAAGATGTGTATCATTGTGTAAAGAAATGTGTTCCTTGTCAACAGCATGGCAATTTGATTCACGCACCTTATCAATCCGTCCAACCCACCATCACACCTTGGCCTTTCTATCGTGGGGATTTTGACCTTGTGGGCCAGATATTCCCCAACTCTACTAGTAGCCAAAAGTACATTCTAGCTACCACAAAATATTTTACCAAGTGGGTCAAAGCAATTCCCCTCACCTACACTACTAACAAATAGATTTCCAAATTCATCCTAAACTATATCACTTTTTGATATGGCATCCCAAAAGACCTCCATACTAATAAAGGATCACCCTTAAAGAATAAATATATTTCATATAACTTTTTAATAAAATTTGCACTACCCAACATTTCTCATCCAAATACTTCCCTCAAGGAATCAATCAATCTAAGGCTACAAATAAAACCATAATGAAAATTCTCAAGAAGATTGTCAATGACTCTTGCCTCGATTACTACCTGTAACTCAATCCTTCCTTCTGGGCCTATCACACCTCCATCTATACTCTCACTAGTGCAACTCCATTTTCCCTTATCTATGGTACTAAGGTTGTCCTCCCCATCAAAATTAAGCTCTCTTCCCTCTAGATTTCTCTCAAGAACCCGATCTTCAAAGAAGAATATCAAGTTTCCAACTTCCAAGAGCTGCAACTCTTTAATAAGAGACACCTCAATGCCCTTAACCACCTCCATGTGTATCAAAATCATTTGCACTTATAGTTCAACAAGAAGATCAAACCTCACAAATTTAAGGTTGGTGATTTGGTCCTACAGTACAACATGAAAAACCTCTAGAGTTGAGAAAAGAAAGGAAAGTTTGAACCCAATTGGTTGGGTCCATTTGTTGTTACTTCCAAGAGCAGTTCTAGGGCATATCAAATAGGAACACCTAAGGGAAATCTGATCCTTGATCCTTTAAATACTTTGCATTTAAAACACTTTTATGTGTAGCCCAATATTCATCTCCTATATAGTGTAATTTTAGCAAAAGATCCTAAAAATAAGAAAAAGTCCTAGAGTAAATCCAAAAAAATCAAAAAGTTAGAAAATTCCAAAAACCAATACATGTGATCCTAAAAAATCATAAAAATAAAAAAATCATCAAAATCCTAAATAGTAGAAAAAGTTCCTGAAAAAATCATGTTGGATTACAAAGAGGGGGGTGAATCAATAATCCTTGATTCTCTGTACCTTAGAAAAATTTCTCTGATTAACTTGGTTAAACACAATTCACTATTTACTGACAATAGTAAATAAACTTTAACAATCAGTAAATCAATCAAAAAAATCATTCATAACATGTAACACCAGTATTTAACGTGGAAACCCAGATTTGGGAAAAACCACTGTGGGAATTGTCACCCACTAAAGAAAATACTCTTCTAAAATATGCTCGGTTAAAAGCCAATCTAGTTAAAGATTACAATACACACTATTAGGTGTGACCTGATCAAGGGATTTACCTAAGATCTGTTAGGATCTTCATCCTGTTAGGAGTGGCCTGGTTAGAGGGCTTCAAATAGTCTTTAGAATGTTACCCTTTGCAAGGATTTTAAAATAAGACTGTTAAGTCCACTCGGTTAAGAGATTTCTCTGTTACAAATTTTAATAAGAAATAGTAAATAATTTGACCTATAATTTCACAACTATCTTTATATAATCATATCCTTTGTGCTCTCTTCTAAATTCACTTCAATCCTTCACTTTCCACTAGCTTCAACACTTCATTAGATTCAACTCTCTGACTCAGAATCTATCTTTTCCTTCTTCACTACATCAGTCAACAACTCTACAACTCTTCAATTTTCCATCCATTTCTTCATACAAATCCGTCCTTTATATAGATATGTTTTTCCTCTTAATCTCCTCTATTGTGTTTTTCTTTAATTATTCTCATCCATCCAATTTATTATACCTTGAATCTAGATCTCAGTAACATGTTTTCTTTTCACCTAGGAACTTAAACTTTCTTGAAACTTGTTCCTTCTCTTTTAACCATTTAGATCTAAGCCATAGATCTTCACCTTGAATTTTTATCATTGTAGATCTCATAACTAACTTTCATTATCATCATGACCGGCCAGCTCATCATATCTAATAATTAAATGTCATTCCAATCCTTGTATTTAATTCTTGTTCCTTGCTTAGTGGCTTATCCTGAATTTTAGTTAACTTTTCTTGGTGCCCAAAACTTTCCTTCTTGATGTCTTGAGTTCCCTTGACTTTATAAAATGACTTTTCCTACTCAGTAGCCAAAACCTCTTTTTCTTACCAACTTGACAAATCTTCATTACCATACTTTATCAACTTGATATAATCATATGTTAGGTAGAAAAAAATTATATCAACATAATCTTAACATTGTCTGATTTGTATTAGTTGCCCATTTAATTTCTTCATCTTCATAATATCTCACTTTTTCATATTCTTAACTCATTCACACTTATATCATATACTGAATGATATGGAAACATAATATAAACCAAATACCAATTGTTTGACATCAATGACAAGATAATAATTAATCTAACATTTCTACTATCTTGTATTCCTTTGATCTTGGTCGGTCTTCATCATCATCACCATCAATTATAGTAACAATCTCCCTCTTTGGGATTGATGACAATACTAGCAATCTTCAGTGTTTGATTGATGATGGTAACACTTCATTGTCATTCATGTACTCCCTCTGAGCTTTAGCTTCTCAGTTCCTATTCTCTCTCTTTCACTATTCAATATTTTCATGAATAGATCTTTTTTTTATGTTCCTCTAATCACTAACAATATTCTTCTTTACTCTCCCTCTTTTTTTTATCTTCTCTCTGTTTGCATCATCAATAATATTCTCCCTTTTTAATCTTCATTGATATTCTTCATTTTGTGTATTAATCATTTTCATCTCCCTCTATGCAACATTAGTGCATCAATAATACCAAGCTATCATCAATTGACTTATTCTCCCTCAACAATCATCAATAGTATTCTCCCTCTTGGTCAACAATGCAAAACACGCATACTCCTAAAAACTTTCCTTAGCTGGTAAATCATACCTTAAGTATAGATTTCTCATTGCAGTCAGAACCATCTTTTCACAACTTCAGGCTTCACCTAAAGAGTGAACACTAGCATCAAATCACAAGATGGATATTCTAATGAATACTTGAATTGATGTAGCATGCATCTTTCCTTAGTGAATATTGGATAGGGGAAGAACCCCTGACTTACCTCAGAGATACTCAAAAGAATCTTTCGGTAGTGGTTTGGTAAATATATTAGCTATTTGTTCCTTAGGATTTACATACTCCAATATCACATTTTTATCTTTTACTTTCTCTCTCAAGTAATGATACTTGATAGATATGGGCTTTGTCTTTGAATGCATCACTAGATTCTTTGATATGTTTATAGCACTAGTATTATCTTAGAAAAGAGTAACTGGATCAGTGATCTCTTCTTGTATACCTTCAAGTAATTGTTTAATCCACACTATATTTAAACAATTCTTAGTTGCAACAACATACTCATCTTCAATAGTAGACTATGAAATACAACTTTATTTCTTTCTTAACCATGTCACTAATCTTTCTCCTAAAAAGAAAACTCTACCACTTGTTCTCTTTTTCTCATCAATTTTTCTAGCCCAGTCAACATCAGTATACACCTTAAGATCAAAATTTTCTCCTTTTGTGTATAATAGACAAAAATCTTCAGTCTCTTTTAAATATCTAAAAAAAAATTCACTGTAGACACGTGTGTCTCCTTTGGATTAGCAGAAAACCTTGCCACAATACCAATTGAATGTGCAATATCAGGCCTACTGTGTAAAACATACTGTAGTTTACCAATCATGAATCGGTAAAGTGTCTCATTTACTTTCTTTGTCTCATCTTCCTTTGACAATTTACAACTAGTAGCCATCAGTGTTCCAATCAGTTTTGATTCTTCCATATTGAATATCTTTAGGATCTCCTTGATATACTTTGATTCTGTTATGTAGATCCCATCTTTAACTTATTGAATCTAAATTCCAATAAAGAATTTGATCTCACCTATCATAGACATCTCAAATTCCTTTCTCATTTCTTCATCAAATGATTTAGACATTATCTCATTTCCTCCAAATATAATATCACCAACAAATATCTCGGCAATCAGAATTTTATCAGTACTTATCACATTTCAAATATAAATTATTGTTATCACTTATCATTTAAAATTCAATCTTGATTAAGTAAGATTGTAATCTTGTTGGAAAGTTTACTACACTATTGTATATGACTAGATTTAGTGTTTTCATTATGGAAACAAATTCATATAGTGTTTTAGAGTCAGTGCACATTATAAGAAGATCAAAATTTAGTTAAGTATAGATGACTGGACAATTAACAGGGCACCAGTAGATCAAAGCATCGGCGCGCATGTGTATGAATGAGTTATGGTATGTGCCCTAGAAGATAATTTGGTAAGAGTATATTCATGCTAAGTCTAAGAGTGCATGATCAAAAGATATAGTATGGCGAAGATACAGACAGTTGAAGTAGCACAGACAGTGAATGCCAGAACAAAATAGAGTATGTAGCGGACTGTTGGTAATTTGATTAGCGATGATATTATTTTTTTGTAAAGGCTATGAACCTATTGTAATTAAGTTGTAGTCATGTAATTATGTTTGTTTGTAAACACGCTTGAGCCAATTCACTTGGAAGCGTTGTATGTAATCAGTTATAGGCCAACCTAGTTAATTGTTTTGTTAAGCGCATATAAATATTAGATGCACCCTTGTAATAAGGCAAGAGAGTTGACATAGAGAAAAGAGAAGCAGAGAAGAAGTGTGCGAAGAGCAGTTAAGATGTATTAGAGCTTTGCAAGAGGTCAAAGCATCAGTGCATCAAAAGAATTGATCAGACAAGTCTAGTGTCACAACACCAGCTCATCTAGCAGATATAGTGTGTATCTGAGATCAAAAGGTTGTAGCCTTCACCACTTGAGTAGTGAACTCTTGGAAAATGTGTCCCCACCCCTAACAAGGTTATTGTAAAAGACTCCTAATAGGGTTCAACTCTTGACAAGGTCACTGTACTAAAAGCATTGTAAAGAACAACTCTTAACATGGTTGCAGATCTTCTAACAAGGATCACAAGACACTAGTGTAGTTCTTAGTGGGTGTCAATTCCCACCGGGGTTTTTACCTATTTGGGTTTCCCCATAACCATATTGGTGTTATGTGTTGTGTTTATGTATCTTGTTCATGTTAATGTTCATTTCAATACTTAAGCATTCACGTTAAGTTTCAAGATTTAAGAAAAGATTAAATATAGTGAACACCGATTCACTCCCCCCCCTCTTAGTGTTCCCATTCCTAACAATTGGTATCAGAGCTCTAGTCCTCAAAAAATAATTTTAACCACTTGAGGAGATCATGAAATGAAACATCTGAAAAATAACCTTGAAGCTGCTCTTGAAGACCTTGATAGATCTGAAAAAGAAATTGAAGAACTAAAAGAAAAAGTTAGTGATTTTCAAGCAGTCATCAAAAGACTGAGAAAAGATTTGAAAGATTGTTCTAACAGTGATTTAGGAAAGATAGTTAAAAAGATTAATGAAGAGAACACACCTCTAAAAGATTAGATTGAAGAGTTGGATGAAAAGCAAACTAACAATCAAGAAGTGTACAATGAACAGATCAAACAGAACCTTCAACTGAATGAAGAATTAAGGAAAGCAAACATGGAAATCTTGGAGCTAAGAAACAAAAAAGAAAATTTGGAATCTGAGTTAAAAGAAGAAAAGAATTACATTGATAAATTACACACAAGCAAGGATCTGATAGAATATCATTTATATGCTCTGAAACTTAAAGGAGATACCTGGCATTGGATTCAATGAAGCATAAAATTAGATTGATGACATGCAAGCAAGGATGAAAGCACTAGAAGAAACCACAGATGCTAAGGAGACTAGAAATCAGACTAAAGATAGTATTGAACCATCTAAGGATGAGCACAAGCTAGTAGACCGAACTTGTTATGCATTTAACAAGCATGGACATATAGCAAGGAATTGTAAAGAGGTAAGACCTTTCAATGGTTACTGTTATTCATACAATAAATTTGGTCATAGAGCTATGAATTGTAGATCAAGTCAGAAGAACAAGACTCGGCATAATCAGAGAAATCAGAATCAAACAAATGTAACAATTTCTCAGAGTATTACATGTCAGATATGTAATTATAATGGTCACTCAGCTAGATAGTGTAAATGGTGATCTGTATCAACGCATCGAGGAATTTAAGGCCTCCAATTATTTGTCACTCTTGTAACAAGGCTGGACACATCTCAAAGCTTTGTAGATCAAGAACGCAAAGTCAGGAAAGCTAGAAGAGTCAATATTGGATACCGAAGGAGAAGTCAAGTTTGTGAAATCTTTAGAAGATGTGAGCTTGATTTGGTCAGAGACAAAGAAGGATAATGTTGATGAGTATGTATTGGATGCATCCACAGTGGATGCACCCTCTACATCTGGATGAATGACCCTCAGGGTCATAGGGGGAACTAATTTATCTCTAGTCCCCTGCGCGGCCGGTATACTTACCCACAGAGTATGTGCCTTTGGATTTAACCTTTTGGAGATTATTTGAGGCTATGTGCAAGAGCGCACTACCTAATTGACTATAGAATGGAAGTTTGAAATTCTCAGTAAAAGTCTGATCTACGCGGCAAGCCTTAATGGCAAAATTTTCACTTTAAAGTACAAAAAGACTTACGAATAACTCATTACATTCGAATTAGAGTGATTGGAGATCACAGAAGCCCTAGCAGTTGATTGTGAAGTATTAAAGCTTGATTCACCAATGAAAGAGTGTGTTTGATCGGTTGTGAAGCCCTAATCCATTGTGATGATTCAGAAGTTCTTGGAAACCTATTTGAAGTGATAAACAAGTAAGTTATGGCTACACCTATTGTGTTTGATGTTGTGGAGAGGAAAATATATGTTTTCAAGAGGCATCCCTTTAAGTCTACCCTAGATGACTTAGAAGGAGCATTCTCTAGAACCCCTATGGGTGTTATGCACATTGAAGACATCTGTGCATACATTTATTGTAAGAAGTAACCAATAGGACTTGACAAGATAAGAGCACACATTGAGACTATGATGAAACTTGATAAATCATTCTTAGATGAGTTTGCTAATCTAGAAAACCATCCCATGGTTGAATATGCTATGGCATATGAGTTTTATGAGTCTTAATGGATAAAGATATTTCTCAGTAGGATTCATGATGAACTATTCTAGATAGGTGAAGTGCTAGTGAGAATCATAGGAGACCTCATTCATGAAATGACATGACTTTCAAGGACAGGTGCCATTCTCCCAACGGGCAAGGATGTAAGAAAACTAGTTGAACAAGCATGTAAGTCAAGAAGTGATAGGCACAGAATGACAATTGAGCCTATAGAGGAGAAAGACATCAAATTGATTTCTATGATATTGGTTTATAGGTTTCAGCACACCAACAGGGTGAATAGTGTGTTTGCGGCCACTATTCTTACATCAATAAGACTTGTCAGAGAAAATGGTGAGTTCAATATGTGTGAGATCTTGCGTGCACAATTGATAGATAATATTAGAGCCATCAAGCATGATAAGACCAAAATATTTAGATTTGGGTCTTTGATTATCTACATGTACTTCCACATACTTGGAAAGATCTCAGAGTTGTACCTAGACAAGAGTTTACCTACAATGCCACAGATATCTCTTAAGGCATCTACTGAGAGTACATTGAAGGATTACATGGATTTGGAATTGAAGACATTCAAAATCAGAATGCAAATGAGGTACAGAATACCAAAGAGTATTGTTGAGAAATACAAGGACAACATTTTCTTTATGGTAGAAACTGATATAACTTATATGGAAGCAATTGAGCCAAGAACAAAGTGGATACATCCACTTGGGTATGAAGTTGAGGAACCAATCTTGGAAGCCTATGCACAAGTACTACTAATAGCACCTAAGAACCCTAATGAACCTAGATGGGGGACTTATGAAGAGAAGACAAGAGAAGTTGATGCAGTTCTTAACAGTACAGCAACAAAATGGAAAGCATCAAAGATTATTTCTGAGATACTCAAAATTCATGGAGTAACTCAGGAAGATCTTGACAAAGAAAGAGAAGCAAAGATTTCTTTGGAGATTGAGAGCACATATGCAGTAGAAGCTAAGGAAGATGATCATAAGTTGAAGAAGATCAATATTGAAAAGATAGATGATCCAAAGGATAAACAGGGAAAAACAGATGTCATCTCTCCTACGCCAAAAGTGAAAATTGATCTAACATCACCTCCTGAGTATAAGGCAATGGCCAAGAGGAAGAAGGAAACCAACACAAGTCACCCATCCTCGCGGGCAACCAGATTTAAGAAAAATTCTCAAGCATCTCCAAAGGTAGGTTTCAGACCTAGTCTTCAAGTCTTGAGAACAAGGATTATTGATGAAGGCAGATTAGATCAAATAGGAAAGTTTTATGAGATGTACAGTGAAATTGATAAATCATATATTCATGGCATGATCATAAAACATATGATTAAGTTCAAGAAGACAGTCTTGTAACTTAAGACAGTCATCCTGGACAATGTTTGGAATATCTTGGAATCCTTGAAGAAATAGGCTATTGAAGAAGATCTTAGAATAAGGGAAAAGATTCTAGATGAAAGCCTACCTATGTGTTCCTTAGAAGAGAAAACACTATTGTTAGATCTGGTAAAGCTGCATCTAAGAACAAAGATAAGAACACTAAACATAATGGACAATAACTTTGAGTTGATAGCCAAAGAGATAGAGAAAGCCTTTGAGAAAGTTTTTCTAAACAGGAACATGTATCCACCTACTGCACCCACAACTCAAGTACCCTCGAAGGAAGCCAAGGAGTTAGAGACCAAAAAAGTACCAATAACAAGTCCTTAGGATTCAGTGCCTACAATGGTAATACCTACAAAGGTAGTGAAGTCTGAGCCCATGACAGAAACACAAAAAGATGACACAATCTTTATTGATAATGTAGAGATTGCAATAGCAGCCATAGACAATGATTTGCATAAGTTTGAGGAAGCCTTTGTGAGCACACAAGAGGTTGAAACTTTATGCGGTGACAATTCACCCAAGCTACAAGAAGAAGTACTAATAGAAGATCTAATAGGTGAAGAAGAAGAGAAGGACATAGAAAAAGAGGAAGAAAAGGTAGAAGAGGAGAAAGGAGAGGAAGAGGTAAAAGGAAATGAACCAACAAATGAACCATCTATTGAAATGTCAATCAGAGTAAAACAATAAGTGATGGATATCACTCCTATCACTCCATTACCCTTAGCATCATTGTTGTCAAGTTTGACACCAAACACAACTAGTTTGGACTCTTGGGGAGAAGAAGACTTGATCAAGATCAGTGTCTTAGCTATGGAAAAAGCAAAACAGAAACATGTAATGAGGAACCCTTTGTTTGTTGAATTAATCAATATTTTGAATAGTCTATTACCTTCAGACAAGAAAGTTTCTAAGGTCCATATAGTTGATGATGTTAGTACCATCCTTACAGCCTTCAAGACTAACTTCGCTAGCTTGGAAGAATCTGCATCTCAAGTAGCAGAAGAGAAATACATGAAAAAGAGATTGAGTGAACTGGTTAGTAACTTTGCACTTGACCTAATTTCATTAAAGTTTGGTCAAGCATATTTGAAGGAGTTTGCTGCAAAGGGAAGGAAGATCATTGCAGATTGTATGAATCAAGATAAGCTAACTGTTGATCACTACAAGAGAATCCAAGAGGCAGAAGCAATGATTGACAATGTAAGAAAATAATTAGAAGACCCCTCCATTGATGTGAACATGTGAAACAATGTATACCAGGGGCAGATAGACAAGATAGAAAAAGTTGAGAAAGAGATGTCTAAGATAAGGGAAAGGCAGACACAGCTCAGGAATGCTCTTGCGCCCTCTCTAGATATACTAAATTAGAACATCAAGGAGCTTGATGCCACTATGGTGACATATGATCAAGGTTTGAGTAAAAACTTGGAGAAGATGGAGAAGCTAGAATATGCCTTATGCGCCCATCTATAGATTGTTAATGCACTGATTGCATTTTGGAAACAAGAGATCCATAACCTGCAAATTGCTTATCTGGATGTACTTTCTTTGTAAGTACATGTAGATACATTTTTGGAGCACCTTTGTCATTAATGTCAAAGGGGGAGTATTGTATAGAATATGGAGTCTTACATATATGTGAAGATGTATAGTAAAGAGTATAAGGGAGATATAAGTTGGAGTATGTTAAAGAGTTTTTGTATAAGGGTAGAGTTAGTAACTTTTCCATATTCCTTTGTTTCCATTAATGAAAAAGGGGGAGATTGTTAGCAAGTTGACTACACTATTGTATATGACTAGATTTAGTGTTGTCATTATGGCAACAAAGTCATATAGTGTTTTAGAGTCAGTGCACATTATAAGAAGATTAGAATTTGGTTAAGTATAGATGACTGGACAATTAATAGGGCACCAATAGATTAGACCATCAGTGCACGTGCGTATGACTGAGTTATGGTATGCGCCCTAGAAGATAAGTTTCTAAGAGTATCTTCATGCTAAGTCTAAGAGCGCATGATCAGAAGATACAATATGGCGAAGATATAGACATTTGAAGTAGCACAGATAGTGAATGCTAGAACAGAACAGAGTATGCAACTGACTGTTGGTAATTTGATTAGCGATGATATTATTGTTTTGTAAAGGATATGCACCTATTTTAATTAAGTTGTAGTCGTGTAATTATGTTTTTTTGTAAACACACTTGAGCCACTTCACTTGGAAGCATTGTATGTAATCGGTTATAGGCCGACCTAGTTACTTATTTTGTTAAGTGCATATAAATATTAGATTCGCCCTTGTAATAAGGCAAGAGAGTTGACATAGAGAAAAGAGAATCAGAGTAGAAGTGTGCGAAGAGAAGTTAAGATGTATTAGAGCTTTGCAAGATGTCAAAGCATCAGCGCATCAAAGGAATTGATCAGACAGGTAGTGTCATAGAACCAGTTCATCCAGCAAATATAGTGTGTATTTGAGATCAGAAGGTTGTAGCCTTCACCACTTGAGCAGTGAGCTCTTGGATAGTGTGTCCCCACCCCTAACAGGGTTATTGTAAAAGACTCCTAATAGGGTCCGACCCTTGACAAGGTCACTGTACTAAAAGCATTGTAAAGAACAACTCCTAACAGGGTTACAGATCTTCTAACAAGGTTCACAAGACCCTAGTGCAGTTCTTAGTGGGTGTCAATTCTCACTGGGGTTTTTACCTATTTGGGTTTCCCTGTAACCATATTGGTGTTATGTGTTGTGTTTATGTATCTTTTTCATGTTAATGTTCATTTCAGTACTTAAGCATTCAAGTTAAGTTTCAAGAGTTAAGAAAAGATTAAATATAGTGAACATTGATTCAATCCCCCCCCCCCTCAGTGTTCCCATTCCTAAAAAATCTTTCATACAATGCTCAGGGTGCTTACTTTAATCCATATAAAGCCTTGTGCAGTTTGCATACCACATTCTTGTTAGAATCTGCAATAGATCCATTAGGTTGTTAAATGTAAACATATTATTCAAGAATTCCATTCAGAAATATAGACTTAACATCCATCTGATAAAATTTAAATCTTTTATAGGAAGCATATGCAAGTAATATCCTTACACCTTCTAATCTAGCAATAGGGGAAAAAGTATCATAATAGTCAATACCTTCTTCTTGTGCATACCCTTTACAAACTAATCTTTCTTTGTTTTTTTATCATATCTCCTTTCTCATTGAGTTTATTTCAAAAAATCCACTTTGTTCTAATCACATTCTTATCCTTAGATCTTGGTACCAGTGACCAAGTATTGTTCTTTTCAATTTGATCTATTTCTTCTTTCATTGCATTAATCTAATCTTCATTTCCAAGTGCATCCTGAACTAATCTTGTCTCAAACTTAGAAATTGAACATGTGTTATCCTTCAACTTACTTCTTGTCATGACTCCTGCATTTTTGTCTCCAATAATCTTGCTCGGTGAGTAATGTCTTCTCACATATTTTGCTAATATAAGCTCGATAGACTTTTCATCAGTTTCTTCATCTCTCAGTGGAGGCTCATCTTGCTCCTCAGTTTCTTCTTGTTGCAGCTTGGTTGCATCAACTAAAATACCTTCTTGTACATAAATAATTTTTTTATAATCCTCGGGTTCCTTTTTGCTATCTTTTTCTTTTCTCTCTGCAAATTCATCAATCCTCACATTTGCAGTTTCAACAAATTTGTTAGTAGACTCATTCAAGCATTTATATGCTTTTCTCTTTGATGAATAACCTAGGAATATACCTTCATCTCCTTTTGAATCAAACTTTCCATTTCTAGCATCTTTTAATATGTAACACCTACTTCCAAATATTCTAAAGTAACTCACATTCGGTGTATGTCCATACCAGAGTTCATAAGGGGTCTTGTTGGTTCCTTTCTTCAACTATACTTAGTTAAGTGTGTAGACAAAAGTACTAATGGATTCTCTCCAGAATGTTTGTGCAACTTCTTTGTCAATCAATAGTGTTCTAGCACAATCAAATATAGATCTATTCCTTCTCTCAACTATACCATTTTTTTTAGGAGTTCTCAGTGCAAATACTTGTCCTTTGATTCTATTTTCATTGTAGAAGACAGTAAATTCATCAGAGATAAATTCACCTCCTCTATCTAATCTTAGACATTTTAGTTGTTTACCTATTTCCTTTTCAACTCTAGGTT
Source organism: Chamaecyparis obtusa (assembly GCA_027943335.1). Classification (NCBI taxonomy): domain Eukaryota; kingdom Viridiplantae; phylum Streptophyta; class Pinopsida; order Cupressales; family Cupressaceae; genus Chamaecyparis; species Chamaecyparis obtusa. The sequence continues at coordinate 403,597 of BSBK01008738.1, read as the reverse complement.
TATACCACTTGAAAATTTGTAATGCATAAAACTTCTCTTTTAGAAACATAACCGACATCATTCTTGAATAGTCATCAACAAAAAAAATGAAATACCGATATCCATAATAGCTTTGAATTCTCATAGGACCACAAAAGTCAGTATGAACTAATTTCAAAATACCACTCGATGAGTAAGACTTGCTTATAAAACCTGATTTTGTCATCTAATTACCAATCTAACATTCCTTACACATCACTTTATTAGGTTTTCTTAGTTTCGGTAGACCTCTAACTCTTATCTTTTTTCTCACCTTAATCATGTTATCAAAATTTACATGATAGAGTCTTTTATGCCATAGCCATACATCTTCAACTTGAACAAATAAGAAACTCTTTGTAGTAGTATCAAGATAAAATAGATTACCTTTAGATTGTTCACTGGTTTCAATCAGATCTCCATTAGTATCATAGATTTTTACTTTTCTATTTTAAAATTCTAGACGGTAGCTAGTGTTGTTCAATTGTGAAACACTCAACAAATTATAGTTCAGTCCTTTAACCCAGTATGCATCATCACATCTCATCTTTTCATTCAATAGAATTTGTCCTTTACCTTTAACAGGACATGGAGCATCATTTCCTAATCTAACAAATCCTCCATCATACTTTTCTAGGTTTTCAAACTTGTTAATATCACCAGTCACATGATGTGAACATCCACTTTCAATAATCCATGGGTCAACTTTACTTACATGAGAAATAAGAGCTTTTTCATCTTCACACTTTTCTTCTTCTGAATCATCCTTCACAACAACATAGACAACTTCATATCCTTTCTCAATATCATCTAGTCCATCATCGGTTACACCTTCCTTAGCTAGGTATCAAGACTTCTTGCATTTATCCTTGTATTCTCTAAACCTTCGGTATCGCTTCTCCTTCTTATCATTTTTGTCATTCATGTCATTGTCAGGACATCTTGATGCAATGTGGCCAATCTTCTTGCAACTAAAACATTTCAAAGGTAATTTACCTGTGTACTTTCCTTTTCCTCTCGGTATTCTCTTAGCCAAAAATGACTCTAACTCTTCTTGTTCTTTCTCTTTGGTTAGGATACTATCATATTCACTTCTAGATGAACTACTGTGAATCTATTTTTCTTTTCTTGATGTTATAATGCTTAGAGATGACTTGAATGCAGTTTCAGTAGTCAGTAGGCTATTTTCATAATTACTTAGCTCAAATGCAATCAACTTACTAATTAGGGCTTCAAGAGTGATAACATTATTCGATATGGATCTTAGTTCTTAAATAGTAGATACTCTAATAGAATACTTAGATGAAAGAGTTCTAAGAATTTTACTTACCACTTCTTCATTGGTCAATGTTCCACTAGCACCTCTGATGGCACAAATACTTCCTTTATTCTGAAACTTTATTGGGCAATGTTCTCTTCATCCTTCATTCTCATTTCATCATATTTTCCTCTGAGATTGTCAACCTTAACTTTTTGTTCATTCTGATCTAATTCATATATATGTGTAATCCTATCCCACATCTCTTTTGAATTAGTACAGTCCTTAACATCATTAAATTTAGCATTGGTCAGGGAAGAAGAAATTTATATCATTACCAAGTTATTTTCCTACTTTTCTCTCATATGATCAACTATCATGGGTCCAGGAGATGGTGGAGTATAATCACTATCCAAAAAATTCAGTGTAGATTCTATAATTCCAAATAGATACAACCTCATTCTAGGTTGTCATGTTGAGAAAATTTCCTTTTTCAACTTAGGTACTTGTCTCCTGTACATATTCAAATCTTTTACTCAAGTCTTTCAAACTTATCTCTTTAGAGTACTTGGCTCTGATACCAATTGTTGGATTACAAAGGGGGGTGAATAAGTAATCCTTGATTCTCTATACTTTAAAAACTTTTCTCTGATTAACTTGGTTAAACACAATTTTCTATTTACCGACAATAGAAAATAAACTTTAACCAGATGTCAATAAATCAATCACAAAAATCATTCATCACGTGTAAAACCTGTATTTAACGTGGAAACCTAGCTTTGGGAAAAACCACTATGGGAATTCTCACCAATTAACAAAAACACTCTTCTGAAGTATGCTTGGTTAAAAGCCAATTTGGTTAAAGATTACAATACACATTGTTAGATGTGACCCAGTCAAAGGATTTACCTTAGATCTCTTAGGATCTTCACCTTGTTAGGTGTGGCTTGGTTAGAGGGCTTCAAACACTCTTTAGAATGTTACCTTTTGCAAGGATTTTTACAATAAGAGTGTTAAGTCCACTCAGTTAAGAGATTTCTCTATTACAAATGTTAATAAGAAAGATTAAATAGTTTGACGTATAATTTTGCAACTATCTTTGCATAATCAAATCCTTTTTACTCTCTTCTAACTTCACTTCAATCCTTCACTTTCCACTGGCTTCAACAGTTCATCAGATTCAACTCTCTATCTTAGAATATATATTTTCCTTCTTCACTAAATTTTTCGATGACTCTTCAAATCTTCAATTTTCTAGCCATTTGTTCATACAAATCCATCCTTTATATAGATATTTTTTTCTACTTAAACTCCTCTATTACATTTTCCTTTGATTAATTTCAGTTGTCCAATTCATTATACCTTGAATCTGGATCTCGGTAACATGTTTTCTTTTCACCTAGGACCTTGAACTTTCTTTAAACTTGTTCCTTCTCTTTTAACCATTTTGATCTAAGCCATAGATCTTTACCTTGATTTTTTCTGATTGTAGATCTCATAACTAAATTTCCTTATCATCATGACCATCCAGATCATCATAACTAATCATTAAGTGTCATTCAAATCCTTGTATTTAATTTATGTTCCTTGTTCGGTGGCTTATCCTAAATTTTGGTTAACTTCACTTGGTGCCTAAATCTTTCCTTCTCATTGTCTTCATGAGTTCCTTTTCCTTTACCGAGTGACATTTCCTACTTGGTATCCAAAACTCTTTTTCTTAACGACTTGACAAATATTCATTACCATGCTTTACCAACTTGATATAATCATATGTTAGATAGAAAACAATTATATCAACATAATCTTAACATTATCTGATCTGTGTTAGTTTCCCATTTACGTTCTTCATCTTCATAACATATCAATTCTTCATCTTCTTAACTCATTCACACTTATATCATTCACACTTTACATCTACATTCCTAAAGCTATCTGGTGTGTCTGAGAGTCTAGTTCATGCAAAGGAGCAATGTCATATGTTCTTTTATAACACAAGATGCATACCTCCTTTTGAAAAATCAAACTAGGGTGTGCTCTCTAACATAAACACAAGTGATCCCACTAAGTCATGTAGTCAGGTTACATGGTAGTTCAGTAGCATATTAATTAGTTTCTTTTTTGCATTTTTTAGTATGAGACAAGGGTCATGTTTATTTACCCTTCCTCTCCCCCTTCCTTAGTGGTTAATTGATCCTATTGGTTATGTTGGATACTCTGTGTGTGAATTTTGTACCTAGCTGTAGACACAACACTTTAGTAAAATATTAGAGGTTAGCAAAAATCAAAATATGCAAATAAGAACAATATAGCTAACTAGGTGATTTACTGCCTTTTAGTAGGTGCGAGTATGGTATTCTCAGATTAGACCAAGATTAGTGACAATGCAACACCTAAACGAAGGATTTAAATGATGAAAGCAATAAAATATGAATGCAAATTAATCTATTTTTATTTTTTATTTTTGATGCAATAAGATGAGAAAAACTAATAATAAATTAATCTAAATGGATTGAAATGATATGCAAATTAAGCTAACAATGATATGAAATATGAAACTAGAATGAATTGAAAACAAGATTGATCTCACAAAATGTTGATTCGCAAGAAGCTTGATGATTCCTCTGATGTCAATTCACCAGAGTAAGTATGCAAATTCTGTGGATGATTTGTAAAGAGCTGGGCCTTGATTTTATAGAAATCTAGGGCTTAAGGGTGCATGAAAAAAGTCATAAATCACTCTTGATGAACTCAGGTTGATTTTTGAGTTAACAAGAAATTAGAAATAGATAACTCATAGAATCATGCAAAATCATGCAAGAACAACTTTTTAACTCAAATCAGAAGTTTAGATCAACTTTGAACTAAAAATAGATGTTGAGTTTCAAAAAGATAACAACTTGAATTGATTTTCTGATTTAAAGTTTAACTGCTCTTTGAATGTGCACAAATAATCATGAATTAATTAAATAAATAAAGTGATTTATCTTCAACTTAACTGATTTTAAATTTAAAAATAACTGATTTGTGGGTTAATCAATTATTAAATCAAACTTTTATTCAAAACTATATTATTAAATATTGACAACTTGGATTTAATCAATTATTCGTGGAAGATTTGATTTATTGTCAAAATTAAATAATATAATTAGGAATAAATAGAATTAAATCTAATTAAATAATTAAGTGGTAGAATTAAATTAATTAATTAAATATTTAAAATATTCAATTAATCAAACTTTAGGATAAATAGGATTCATCGCCAAATAATAATTAAATTAAAGATAATTAGAATAAATAGGAATATTGCTAGGAATATTCCCTGATGCAGAATTTAGGATAAAATCAATTAAGAATTGATAATGTATAGATGTGCCTTAGGTGAGGACTTTTGTATCAATTTCATTCGATGTGTCGATATAGGACATTAATGAACCTATAGCCCATTTTTGGGGTATTACATTTTGCCCCTTTTTGAATCATTGTGCAAAGTGCAGTGGTTCAAAGAATAGTCTGTGTTTTGATATACGTATGAAACTGATTTGAAAGATTAAAGATTGAAAGATATCAACCTAGGCCCAGAATGACCAGGAATCGAGATGATGTTAGCTATATCAACAATGAACTGGTGATTACGAAAAAGTGTCAAAACGCCCAATTCTGAACCTTATGATTGTGAAGAAGTGAGTGACCGATTCTAGATCTCAATATCCTTGTATGAATCATATTGGTATCACATCCTGAACCCATCAGTTACGAAGAACCAAGGAAATAACACTAATGAACCGATAGTTACGAAAAGCTGATATAGTTTACAAGATAGATTTGGATACTATATGAATCTGATATGCCCCAAGAGATTATAGATTTTCCCCAAGCGATGAGGACTTTAGATGAATCAGCAACTAGACGTGGTTGTTGTCTTGATTACTAAGGAAAGATTGATTGACAAAATTGAGTTACAAACTTTGAATGATGTGCAATGCCATGCCCCCTTTGGGATTAAAATTGAAATCTAACAAGAAAAGTTAGCATTTATAGTTTAGAAATATGTTAATTGATTTGAGAAGTGGTTGTACATATTTGAGAATGCGTTCTACATCGTTTAGAGGTCTTGGAGACCAAGTTTGACTAGGTTTGACCATGAGTTGACCATGGTTAACCAAGTTGAAATTTTGATAGTTTGATGTAAGATAATCAGTTAAGTTGAATTCTAGATTTCTTTGATGATTGAAGGTTGATTATGCAAGTAGTGAGTAATATAAACGATCTCAGATTTTGATTTTGATCCTGAAAAAGGATTCTACTTGCTGTTTCGTTGGAGGAACCTTCATATGAGACTCAACTCTTCATTTCCAGTTTAAGTTTAGATTAGGAGAATTGTTGAATTGTTCAAGCAATTTGTGAGATCATGCAAAGTGCAAAATGCAAAATGACATGCAGAATGAAATGCAAACCTAGGACCTAGTCACTGATCATGTGTCGATCATTCTCATCATTGAATTTTTAGGTAATTGAATAAATCAATACAATGCCCAATAGTTATGAAACCATAGACATATGAATATTGATTTGTATGCACAAGAATCAATACAACGCCCACTGGTTAGATAACCATGGACATATGAATATTGATTTTATTTCAGAATGTCAGAGTAGATATAAGCACCAAGGCACAAACATGGGGATGACCTAAATATCATGTCCATTTGGATATAGCAATTTGTATAAGCATCAAAACATAAACGTCGTGATGACCAGAATACACCTTGCATTCAAACACGTCAAATAGTCAAGAGATCATTCTAAATCCAATGTGAATTACCCGTAGTGACCCTTTATCATTCACATCCTTAGGTAAGATCACATTTCATAGTAGGAGAAAGAATTCACTCAAAAAGACAATAGTTAGATCAAACTTCCTTGAATTTTCTAGGTATCAATGGTCAAGGTATGCATGGCCATCCAATTCGAGATAGAGGCTCTTACAGTTAGACACCATTTCAATCTAGAATTTCCAAAGTTGGTAGATTTTCACATATAAGAAGAAAACAAAGAAAAGATTATGCCCCTAGTCATCACTCTCTAAATCCTATAAAGGACATCATCGAAGAGCTTGTGGGAAAAAAATATGCAAAAATCTCAATGTGAATCAGTAAGCATACAAGGAGATAAAATCATGTAAAAGCATAGATTGTTTTCAGTTTGTGTTTGACATAGTAATTTTTAGTGGCTAATATTCGCCAATTGGCTAATTTTGGAAATTTGAGAATTCAAATTTGGCTAATAATTCAAGATTTAAGGCAACCTAAATCTCAATATAAATCACTGGTCTTGAAGAAATTTTGGGGCCCATTAGTATTTAAAAATATCAATACATTTGTCTCACACAGTACAATGAAGTTATTAGATTATATTTTAAATAAATGGTAGCAAGTAATTATTACAAAGCCTATTCCTTAAACCCATCAAAGATTTCCACATTAAGCCTAATAATTTTCTATAAAAATTCTATTTTTAAAAATAGAAGTATTCACCGTGGTGATTAATTAATTATTTTTTATTATTTGAGATTTGCCAATATTTTCTACAAAAAAATTGTTATTAAAAAATAATCACCAATAAGAATAGATTTTTTTTCAAAAAGTTTGAGAGATTCGCCAAAAGAAATTAATTTTTTTTTTCAATGAAATGAAAGATTCGCCAAGATTTTATATCTTTTTTAAGAGGGGGGTTTCTTAAAGATTACCCTGGTGTTTAATGTTTGTGTTTGATTGCATTGTTGTAGATGCAAAATCATTTCTGGAGACGAGACTGACTGGCTGACTTGGATGAAGCTTCAAAGGACTTTGACTAGATATGATACGTCTAAGATACATTGGAGGCCATAAGATATGACTTTGATTGCCCCCAATTTTGAACATTGATAGGATATAGACACTTTAGTTGATTGCTATACAGACTGACTTATTGAAAATAGGAATGCTGGAACAAACCAAGAGATATGTACAAACTAAAGCAAGACTAAAAGCTGGAAGAGACCAAGATTGTGTTGATAGATGGAGCATTTTGAAATAAGTGGTGCCCATTTTTTGAGTTTTCACCATCTTGGCAGAGATTTTATTTTTGCTACCAAGGCGCCTATTTCCAGGTTTTCACCAAGGCACTTTTTTTTTTCTCATTTTTTTGTATTTTTCATTTTTCAAATTTTTTTGTACTTTTGATATTTTTTACTTTTTTTGTGAATCATCAAGGCGCCTATTGCTAGGTTTTCACCAAGATGTTCATTTTTTTAGGACTTTTTCAGATTTTTAAGATTTTTTCAAGACAATTTACCATACACTGAATGCCTTAGGCATAGACTTTCTTCAAATGGAGAGCGTTGATTGGTTCTCAGAGCTATTCTCCTTTAGTCATTGAGATTTGATAGGCACTAGAGCCAAAAGTAGCAATGATTACAAAGGGACCCAGCCAGTTGGGTTCAAACTTCCCCTTGTGCTCTCTATGTGATTGATTTTTAGGATTCTCTCTCAAGACGAGATTGCCAACTTGAAATTCTATGTGTCTGACTTTCTTGTTGTAGCCTCTAAACTTTATTTTATGATACACTCTAAGATGATCATACGTTGCTTGTCTGCGCTCATCTAGTAGTTCAAGTTCCTGCAACCTAGACACTCTGTAGTCATCATCAGTTACTAGACCATGCATTTTGATTCTTAGTGATGGGATTTCAACCTCAATAGGTAGTATCGATCAGTATGTAAAAAGGATGGCCCCTAACAGAATGGGCATCAAACTTCCAAGGAAGATCACATCATGTAGTCCCAATGTCTAGCAAGGTGGAGAACAAGAGGGATTAACAAGCTAGTGGAAGAGATGGAAGACATGAGAATGAAGGAGAATAAAGGGAAGAAATCCTCAAGGGAAAACTCCTCAAGGGTACCAAAGCTAGGGAAAAATTGTCATGTAAAGCACATTTGGACAAGCAATGAAAGGCCAGCATAGGATAAGTCACAAAAGCGTAGTGCAAGAACAGGAAAGGATGTAGTCCAAAGGAGTAGACATGTCAAGAGGTTTCAAAGCATCATGTTTCACTCTTTTTTTTTTTTTTCTTTTTTTTGATCAAGACCAAAGGGGAAAATGATAGCGATAGGCAAAAATGAATGGAGGAAGATAGACATGAAGGCTAAACATGAAAGGAATGAAAGCAAGATCATCATAAAATAGCTCACAAGATAGCCAAATGTTCGTGTATAGGTCAACATTGTCAAGATCAAAGAGAGAAGATGAAATTGATGAAATATGTAGAAGAACTATGCATGATGCCTGATTGCCAGGTTTTCATCATGGTACTTATCCAAGGTGCCACAAGGGAGTGGTTTTCACCATAGGATGAAATTATTTCTCTTTACTTTTGCTACCAAGGCACCTATTTCCAAGTTTTCACCAAGGCAGATTTTCAATTTTTTATTTTTTTCATTTCATTTTTTTTTTGGAAGAAGGCAAGCTTTTTAGATAATGCTCCTTGAAAAGATAAACCATGATATGGCAAGGATTCAAAATGATATGCTCAAAGATGCTAACAGGAAAAGGAAGATGAAAGAGAAAAATGGAGGATAAGGTTTTATGTAAAGTGAGTGAGGTGGGAAGATAGGAGGAATAGGCAAATGAAGAAAAATGATAGAAGGTAGAAAGATAATGAATGGAAGGATTGTGAAAGGATAGATGAAAAGGAAGGAAAGATCAACATCAACACACACCTTGAAGGGTGGTGAGAGGATGGAGCAAATGTGAATGAAGGAATACGTGAAGGAATATGGCGAATGGATAGCAGAGGTTGTGGTTTAGGCGCATAGAATGGAAGAATATTTTTGGAAAAAGATGAAGTGGAAGCCTTTGGAAGCTTGAATGTCAACTTCACTTTTTTCTCAACACTAGACTCTTTCAAGAGAGATTTTAGAATTCATATAGTCGTAGGCTTTTCATTTCTTTTTGATGATCTAGAGAGAATATCTTTAATGATAGATTTTGGAACCCATACTTGTCTTGTGGTTTTTTTCTTAGATATCTCTTTTGACTTTATGCCTCTATGTCGATTAGAGGAGACATGGTAATCTTCTTTTTTTGATGGATTCTTGTATTGCTTCTTTTTCTTGTATTGAACATTCAAGTTACTTCTAAAGAACTTTGGACTTGTGGAAGAAAAAGGAGGATATGACTGGTTTAGATGGGTGGGTGGATGAAAAGAAATCAAGGGCATGCATATATGTTGATCTTGAGGAAAGATGGGAGATGGAGGGATGTAAGGACCCAAGATGGATGGTGTATTAGGAGAGTTAGGAGGGGAAAGTGAAGGGACATAAGGACCCAAGATGGAAGGTAGACATGAAGCCCTTAGTAGCGGTGGAAGAGGTCCAAGGATGGAAGTGGAAGATGCAAAAGGATAATCAACAAGTTCATCAACATTTATATGACAACCAAGGACATCAACACCTTTAGAGTGAGCATTAGAATTTTCAATAGAATCAAGGACATCTTGAATATGAGCACTTTCGTTGATAGGATTGTTCAACACTTGCAAAGACTTGGGAAGAGTAGAAAGTGGAAACGAACATGGAGTGGTAGAATAAGAAGATGGAAGACTTTGATCTTGACAAGGATCTTTGGATAGCATAAGCACATAATTTTTTTTCTTGATTTTCAATAGGCTTAACATTGGAAGTAACAACATTAGTTTTAATAACCTTAATGGAAGTATCATCTTTGGAAATTGGAAGTGGGGTAAGGTTATTTTGGTTGTCAATAAGCTCAACAGTGTAAGTAGTAGCATGATCTTGCTTAGGAGAAGACTTAAGACATGGTGGAATGCATGAGAAAGGGTGTGTAGGATCAAAAGAACCCTGAAGTGGAAAAGACACATCGAAAAAAGGAGTGGATGACATGAATGTTTCTTGATCTTGATCTTTCTTTATGTTCTTTTCTTTATCATTTTTGGAGTCCTCTTGACATGGATCCACTTCTAAAGACAAGGAAGCATGTTGGGATTGTATGGAACACTTTGGAAGAGATGGTGGAGGACTAATTGAAGTAGGAATTATAGCATATAAAGGCTTAGGCTCTTTAGGTTTAGCATTATTGAAAGTATTTGCAGCCAAGTGAAGGTTAGCTTGAGTTTCTTTAAGAGGTAGCCCTTGACGATAACTATAGGAAACCGCATGAAAATTATTAGGACCTTTGGTGGATGAAGGACTTGTGAAAGATTTGAAAGAATTGGAAGCTTTAGGAAATGTATGGGCATTGGAGGAAGTAGGGGATGGAAGGGAACCATCACCAGACAAAGGTTCAACATTAACATGATCTTTCTTGAGAGTGTAATCTTTATTTTCATCATGAGAGTTCTTACAGGAGAGATCCTTGTAGTATGCACATTTATAATTAGCTCGGTAAGCTTTCTCTTCCTCAAGTGAAACAGATGGATCATCTAGGTATTGTGCACAGGAATCATCAAAGTCTCTTTCAAAATTAGAATCATATGGATCACCATCACAATCTTTCCAATGTGATGTCCCATTTCTAGTAAGCATGAGCACATGACGAGGAGGACTCATAGGAATAGAGGTGTCATAGGTATCATTATATTGTTTGTCATCATAGTCATCATAGTCTTCAAAGATGGGCATGTCACTCTCCATGGAAGAGGTATCAAAAGGGTTATCACATTGCTCATTATGGTATGCCTTGAGATGAGGAGTAAGACTCTTGGAAGAATTAGAAGAGGAACAAGATCATGGAGAAGAGGAAGGTGAAGACCTAGTAGAGGAAGAAGACGTGGATGATGAGGAATGATGAGAAGACTTAGAATATGAAAGATGTTTGGAAGAAGAAGGTCATGACATCACCATGCGTATGATCCTAGCAAAGGTGTCTAATTCAATCAATTTTTCCTTTATTTTCATCATAAATTTATCACTCATGGGCTTTTTGGAATAATACTCTTCGAATTGAGCAATGAGTTCGAGATCATCCATTTTCAAGAGAGGTTCCATAACAAGATAGCTGAAATTCATGGTTCTGGAAGAGGAGGAATCAAGCATGGAAGTGATAGAAGAGATGAATAGAAGAAATAAGACTAGATAATAAGAGGAAAAGAATCAAGAAGATGTGAAGAGTTTTAGGAAGAAGAGGAAGAAGCGTGAAGGAATAGGAGAAAGGATGGAAATGGGAGACTAGGAAGACATGAGAGATGTGGAAGAAAGAAGACCAAGAGTCATTTTGTTTAACTTGATACCATTTACGTTCATTTGGATGTTGAGAAACATGTCATAGCACTTGAAATTTGACCCAAACCAACCAAGGATGACTAGAAATGACAAGAATCAGTTCACTATTTTGACAGAATTTGGGAATAGGCTGTAGAAACTAGATTTCTGACAAATTTGACCAATCTTTGACAACTTTGACTTTGGCTTTGATACGAGTTTTGAAATTTTAGGATGAATTTTCACACCTGAAAGGATTTTTGCTTCAGATTTGCAATTTTTCAATTTTTTAGTATCAGTTTGTTTGCAAATTTTTCTGTCCATTTTTTTAAGATCTGTGTAAAAGTTTGTCTCAAGTAACCAAGAAGATATCAAGCACACAAAATAGCAAGCAAGGGAAGCAAGAAATCATTTGAAAATAATGAACAAAGGCAAAAGCAACCTTGCACATGAACAAGCAATAGTGACTTATTGTGCTAATCCCTAGAAGTGCTAATTGTGTATGTTCCAAAAAGTTTTTCAATAATGCACATATTCCTAGAAAAATAAAAAAAATTGGCCTCACTAGGGTTTGTAGTAATGGTCTGACTCTGCAACTTTTGTGATCTCAAGAGGGTGAACTCCAATCTAGGCACACTAGGGTTTTGACATAGTCTGAGAAATTAATCAATCAGGAGCTGCTAGGGAGATTTGACAGCCCAACAAGAGACCAGACCTGTGAAGATTTCCTCCACAAGGACATTTATATAGCGGTTGCTGCTACCACAATGAAAATGGCTATTACCGCTTGAGGTTTCATCCACATGGTTGACCCAATTAAGGAAATGTCCACTACAGTTAACCCTCTCTAAAGGTGACTCACAAAAGATACCACAAGGGGACTAGATCAGATTCAAGGATTTGGGTTTTTGGTACTATCCAAAAAGGAAGTAGAGCATAATCCCCTAACCTCTTCACTTCACCAAGAAAAAGCAGACAGATTAATCCGACATGCTAAGACCAAGATTATCTCACAAAGATCTATGACATCAACTGCTTATGATCTATCAACCTCTCCGGAGAGAGAATGTATCAATCAAAAGTTGAAGACACACAAATCTAGTAGAATGTGAGACTTTCTCAGTACCTTCCCTACCTACAAGGGGATCCTTCGTCAAGAGGAGCTTCACATGAATAAAAAAGTGAAAGAAGCTCAATCTCTCAAGATCATCCACAAATAGTGTTCATAGGGCCTATTTACTATGTATAACAGATATGCAAAAAGCAAATCTATGTTCATTTTATAGCCCAAAAATTGAAGTCTGATTTATGAAAGCAGGAAAGGCACTCAAGCTAGACACGTGATATATTCATTTTATATCCAAATTGAAATGTTTTTAGATGTAGTAGAATACCTAAATTCCCTCACAACGTGCTTAGTATATTTTACTTGATTTTTGGCTTTGTTAAGCAATCTCGCGTAAGCAAGCCACAAACTCTCCGACAAGAAAACATGCAAACAAGATATGTAACATATATTCAACTTATGAAAACCCTAGGGTTAGATCTAAAAATCAATTATTAGGAGCAATAATAACCAGCAATGAATCCAAATGACAACTCATATCATTCATTGAACCATGTGAAAAATAAGTGCATACCCATCACAAAATTTTATTTTTTTGTTGCATTTGACCTAGTCAACAAGATCTGATTTTTTTGAGATGATTTCCGCCACAAAAATAGAAATAAAAAATAGAGACCCATGCTAAAAAATAGAGTTCTTTCCAAAAATATAAAATTTTTAGAAAAATCTCTTCATTTGTGCCCTAGAGACCCATTTTACCAAAACAAACTATTTTTTGTAAATTGACTATTTGAGCTATTATATTGCATCCAAATTTAAAACACAAAGAATGGAACCCTTGTATAATTTAAGGAGCTTTCCGAAAATGTAAAATTTTTTGAAAAATATGTTGATTTGCGTCAAAAATTAAATTTTTCCAAAAAGTCAAGAAAACATTATTAAAAATTCACAACATCTCATAAAATTCTGAATGTTTTATTGAAGCTTCCCTAATATGTCTCCAACCTTCAAAAAAAATTTCAAACCAAAACTCCAAGATTTTTGGGATTTAAAATTAAATCTTTAAAACTTTAGGGTTTTAGCTCAAAAAAAAAAATCAAAACCAACATGTAAAGGTGGGTTGCCCCACGGTGGGCACCAAAAATGTGTGTGTGAATTTTGTACTTAGCTGTAGACACAACACTTTAGTAAAACATTAGAGGTTAGCAAAAATCAAAATATGCAAATAAGAACAATATAGCTAACCAGACGATTTACTATCTTCTAGTAGGTGCGAGTATGGTATTCTCAGATTAGACCAAGATCAATGACAATGGAACACCTAAACAAAGGATTTAAATGATGAAAGTAATAAAATATGAATGCAAATTAATCTTCTTCTTTTTTTTTGATGCAATAAGATGAGAAAAACTGATAATAAATTAATCTAAATGGATTGAAATGATATGCAAATTAATCTAACAATGATACGAAATATGAAACTAGGATGAATTGAAAACAAGATTGATCTCACAAAATGTTGATTCCCAAGAAGCTTGATGATTCCTCTGATGTCAATCCGCCAGAGTAAGTATGCAAATTCTATGGATGATTTGTAAAGAGCTGAGCCTTGATTTTATAGAAATCCAGAGCTTGAGGGTGCATGAAAAAAGTCATAAATCACTCTTGATGAACTCAAGTTGATTTTTGAGTTAACAAGAAATTAGAAATAGATAACTCATAGAATCATGCAAAATCATGCAAGAACAACTTTTTAACTCAAATCAGAAGTTTAGATCAACTTTGAACTCAAAATAGATGTTGAGTTTCGAAAAGATAACAACTTGAATTGATTTTTTGATTTAAAGTTTAACTACTCTTTGAATGTGCACAAATAATCATGAATTAATTAAATAAATAAAATGATTTATCTTCAACTTAACTAATTTTAAATTTAAAAATAACTGATTTGTGGGTTAATCAATTATTAAATCAAACTTTTATTCAAAACTATATTATTAAATATTGACAACTTGGATTTAATCAATTAAATAAATATTTAATCAATTATTCGTAGGAGATTTGATTTATTGTCAAAATTAAATAATATAATTAGAAATAAATAGAATTAAATCTAATTAGATAATTAAGTGGCAGAATTAAATTAATTAATTAAATATTTAGAATATTCAATTAATCAAACTTTAGGATAAATAGGATTCATTGCCAAATAATAATTAAATTAAAGATAATTAGAATAAATAGGAATATTCCCCGATGCAGAATTTAGGATAAAATTAATTAAGATTTGATAATGTGCAGATGTGCCTTAGGTTAGGAATTTTGTATCAATTTCATTCGATGTGTCGATATAGGAGGTTAATGAACCTATAGCCCATTTTTGGGGTATTTTAGATACATAAAAAAAATGGTCTCATCCTATTGCAAGCCATGTCATATGGTTGCATCCATGAATTTAAAGGTCTTGATTTTTTTATTGACATTTATCATGGTTAATCTATTAAGTTAATTCTATCTAGCTAGCTGCATTCATTAAATTCATTTAGTTCATCAATAACATTCAATTGCATTAAGTTTCATCCACCACCTAGTTACTCTATAGATTCATTCATTGCATGCCAAATATATCTAGTACTCATTAAGTATGAATTTCATGTAAAATATATCTAATTAACCACTATTAATCATTAATCATACTTTACATGTCAAATATATCTAATTAACCACCATTAATAATTAATTATTAACTCCTTAAATATACTTTTCATGTAAAAATATATCCATATACCCATCCATAAACATCATATTTGCATAACAATCTATAAATTCATCGCATCATATATATCATATCTATAAATAAATCAATTCTTCACATGCACATACTCCACATAGGACCTTCATCATAAATATATTGGAATATCATGTAGTATAATTTTCACATAATCATACACATCCTACATCACACATGTCAATAACATAATCTAGTCTTGTGCACACATACCACATCATAAAGTCTCATAATCACCATAAATCATAACAGTCCATCATAATCCATCAAATAAGTCCATAAAATATCCAAACAAAAGTATCATATAATGTCATCGTAGAACATTAATATTTTTTCTACATATATGCATATCATCCAAAAACCTACGTAAGTCTATATCCTATATAATCAACTAGATCAAGTGGCCCCTAGGAAGACATCCCTACTATCTTGGCCTCCCTCTGCGAACCTCATGTAGTAGGTCCCATGTTTCTCTAGCACTGTCACCTCCTATATCCATGTCTCTTGGTGGCCTCATGGATACTAATCATGATGATCCACCCTAGGTCCTCTTTGATATCCCCCGCTTTGTGTAGGGTGGTTGTCTCTTCTCTAGAGGTACCACTTAATGATAGAGGTTCATATAGTAGGTCACCTATCTCCATGCCCTCATTATCTCTCTCTCTATAAATTCATGTTGGTTATTAGTAACTATGCCACCCCTCATAGGGTCATTATGTGTCTCACTACCTCCAGCTCCCCTCAATATGTCTCTACTCATCTCCACTAGGTATCCCTATTAATAATCAACTGTTGGGTAAGCTAGTCTATCTTTCTCTGCATCTCCACTATATATCCCTATAATCAAACTATATCCCCTTGTACCTCCTTTGTACCTATACAGATCTCCATCATGGTGCATTCTCTTGAGTCCACTCATCCCTACAGTATGGCTAGGTCTTGCCGCATACTCTCTGCCCAGGTCCTGGCTCTATTTTCTATGTCCCTCTCTACTTCCACTACTACCTCTAACTATGTCACCTCACCCTAAAGGATTCCTATCTTCTCATGGTCCCCTTGTCTCTCATCCCCTTCTAGTCCTCCTATTCCCATATCCTCATGATCTGGTAGTGACCCATGGGCTGCCTCATCTTTGTCCATCTATGTTTCTCCCAGTGCATGAGGAGGGCCACTTGTGGCTAGTCTCTACACTATCCCTATCCTACACTTTGTAGCCCATCTTTTTAACCTCCACCTAAACCTTGGGACTTCTATTTGTATATCCTCCCCATATCACTCCTCACCATCATCCTCATCCTCCTACTCTGAACTTACCTCTGCAATTCCTAGATTTGTCAGTCTCACTGGCCTATGCCTATCCCACCACACTACATACTCAAATTTCACTCTTGTATCTGCTACCTGTCCCTATACTATTGTCCATGGCACTAGTTGTATCCCCTTCCAACTCCTCCTTGTATTATAAAGATCCACTCAGATTCCCCATAATGATCCAATCTCTTTGGAGATGATGGGATTTGGACAGTTATTTGGAACAATATTCTATATACTACCACACTGTTTATAAACCCATGATGGCATGTACTTGGAAATCTAAAATATTTTCTTCCCAATCATACAACAGTCTATCTGCACATATACTAGATACTCTATGTACAGGCTACCATCCTCTCTACCTACATGATCATTCCAGTAACCCCATGCCTTACAACCTCTATATGGTATCCACTTGAACCCTACTAACTCATCCATAATCATCTACCACGTCTCTATTGATCTCACATCCCCATATTATAATGGTGGTCTATATCGACATGTGAATGGCTTGTATCACTATTTTCTCCCCTCTCCTCTCAATGGTCATACCACTATGATATGATCCTAGGCCTAGCCAAGTAGTAGTGTCACTCTAGGTCCCATAGTATACTAGGTGTGGTATGTATACATATCAATACCATATTATAGTTGCACCAATATTGTATACTCCTAGTAGTACTCTATCCCATCCTCCTCCAACATTGCTGCAGGAGCATCCTAGGTGTAAGAGCAATCTTGCATCACCCAAAAAAAATAAAAAAATTTGTTTTTATATTCAATAAGGGCTATTTTGTGCAGAGCTGCTATTTATGGAAAGTTACTATTTTTGGTAATTTTTGTATGTGCTCAGAATGATCTAATTTCTTTCTTGGAGGTTCATTTTGGTCATATAAGTCTACCAGTAAAGTTTCATTGCCAGATCAAGTGTATATTGGAAGATATTGAAGATTTTCGGTATTGGCAGCAGGGTACAGAAACTTTGAACTTAGTTTTGAAGGCTTTAGAGGCATCGGATGAGGTCAAAAATTTGGGTGATGGGCGCTTGCGTGGATCAAGCCTGTAGAGCGCTTTGTGGAATTTCTAAAATGGGGTTATAATAGCCGATCGGGTCAACTAGTGATGACTTATGGTCTTCGGAAGTTGGGCCACCTGAAATGGCAGAAAATATTTTTTTTCAAAATTTCTGTTCGGGTTTCAAAGGTTATCTTGAGCCGACTATGATGTAATAAAATGTAAAATAAAATAGTTCTTGGCCTTATTGGCTAAAATTCTTGAACCTTCCCAGGTGGTGGAAAATTGACTATATAAGGAAGGCTGTATTATTGTCTTAGGCAGTTCAGAATAGTTCTGGGTAGTAGATCTGGGTAATAGTTTGAGGCTTTGTCCTACAGAATATTGTAAGGGAATGCCCATGTGGCTTTGCATATTGTAATTCTGAAAGTTTTTAATTCCACATTTTTGGAGATAATAAGAAGCCAATTTTTTGTTCTTGCATATTGTTGTTGTTTCTCTATTTATGTTATGTGTTTGTGGTATTAAGGGGAGCACCCTTCACCAAGTGGTATTAGAGCAGGAGTTCCTGAGTGTGTAAATAGATCACCAACTGTGAGGCAGTTTGCACTAGGATCGTGGTTAGGGTTTTAGCGTGCATCGCAAAAATGCCTCCACGAAGGGAACGTGGCGGAAGAGCTGGTATTGTAACACCTGAGGTTAGGGCATTGCAGAGATAAGTGTGAGTATTGCAAGAAGAGATTCGTAGAAGAATGAATCTTAATGTCAAAGATGAAAGCGAGGATGAAGCTGAAGAAGAATATCAAGAAGGAGAAGTCAAAATCGTGAACCAGGAGGAAGAAAGACTTTTTTCAGGCCATTTCTAAGATTGGGAAAAGACCTAAGATTGAGGTTCCTACATTTTTTGGAAATCTTAACTCAGAAGAATTGATCGACTAGATCAATGAATGTGAGGAATATTTTGAGTATGAAGATGTTGAGGATCCTGATAGGGTCAAATTTGCGAAGGCCAGACTGAAAGGTCATGCAAAGATATGGTGGCAAGAGATTCAGTTGGAGCAAAATAGAAGGGGAAAGGAGAAAATCATGAGATGGGATCGGATGGTGGATAAATTGAAGCGACAGTTCATTCCTGTTGATTATGAGCTTGACCTATTGAAGAAAATGCAGAGTTTGAAGCAAGCAGGAAGATCTGTTCAGGAGTATACAGAGGAGTTCTATCGACTTCTCATCAGAACAGGCCATGTAGAAGCTGATAAGGAGAAAGTTGCCCGATACCTTAATGGGTTAAGGCCAAGCATTCAGGAGGAGCTGAATCTGGTTTGAATGAACAGTATTGAAGAGGCATACCAGTTTTCCCTAAAAGTAGAGGAAAAGCTGAACAAGAAGTTTGAGAGCAGACAAAACGGAAGAGGTTGCGGTGGACAATCTGGTGGACGGTCATATGGTGGCCGAAATGAAGATCCGAAAAAGAAGGATGAGGCCAGCAGTAGTCAGAATCAGTGAGGAAATAATTCCAATCGCTTCCAAGATCAGAATAATAGAGATCAGAGAGGAAGAGGAAGAGGACAAGGATCTGGAAGAGGTGGCTTCCGTGGAACATGTTTTCACTATGGAGAAGAAGGTCATAGGGCATTTGAATGTCCTCAGTGCCAAGGCAGAATAGACAGGAGAAATGAAGGCTAGGCCAGAGTTGCACATGTAGATGAAGATGCTAGATCATCAAATTTTGAAGATTCTGAAAGAGGAGAAACATTGATTAATAGAAGAGTCCTATTGAGTGGTGAGAATGAACCTGAGCAAAGGAGGAGCCTATTTCGCACCAGGTGCAAGTGTGAAGGTAAATGTTGTGATGTGATTATTGATAGTGGAAGCACTGACAATTTGGTGTCAGAAGAAATAGTGACAAAGTTGAAGCTCAAGAGACAGAAACACCCACATCCATATCGAATTGCCTGGGTACAGGATGACCACAAGGTCATGGTCAATGAACAATGCCTGGTGAAGTTCAAGATTGGCGGATACCAAGATGAGGTATTGTGTGATATCATATCTATGGATGCATGTCATATGTTGTTGGGTAGACCATGGCAGTTTGACAGATGTGTTGTACATGATGGTTGTGCGAATACCTATTCCCTGACAAAGGATGGAGTGCGACATAAGCTAAAACCATTGAAGGAGACTGAAGAAAAGATATGTGGTAATGCAAGGATAACTTTTGTTGATGGAAGAAATTTTTTAGATGGTATGAGGCATGAGCATGTATGTTTTTCTTTAATTCCAAAAGTTGGTAAAGAGGAAGTAGAAGATGTTCCTGTAGAAGTTGCAGATTTGTTGAATGAGTTTCACGATATTGTATCCGATAATATGCCTGATGGATTACCACCAGTCAGGAAGGTCAGTCATCAAATGGACTTGATCCCAGTAGCGAGTTTTCTGAATAAGGTAGCACACAGAATGACACCTACAGAAAGTGAGGAGTTGAACAGACAAGTACATGAACTGTTACAGAAAAGATTGATCCGTGAGAGTCTGAGTCCCTGTGCTGTACCAGCGGTATTAGCACCAAAGAAGAATGGAGAATGGAGGATGTGTACAGATTCTAGGGCAATAAACAAGATCACAATCAAGTACAAGTTTCCATTGCCACGAATGGATGATATTATGGACTGTTTGAGTGGAGCTGTGTATTTCTCAAAGATAGATCTGAAGAGTGGATATCATCAGATTCAGATCAGAGAAGGAGATGAATGGAAGACTGCCTTCAAGACAAAGGAAGGACTATATGAGTGGTTAGTCATGTCTTTTGGACTAACCAATGCACCGAGCACTTTCATGCGGCTCATGAACGAGGTTCTGAAAGAATTTCTAGTTTCAGGAGAAGGTCTAAAAATGGACCCAGAGAAGGTACAGGCTATCCTTGAATGGCCTACTCCAAGGAGTGCTACTGAGAGTTATACATTTGTTTTAAAACACAGGAGTGGAAAGTCAAATAGGGTTGCATATGCTCTTAGCAGAAGGCAACTATTACTGACAGAAATGCAGATTGAAGTGGTTGGGTTCGAGGAACTCAAAAATTTGTATCTAGAGGATCCTGATTTTGGTGAAGCTTAGAAAGCTTGTACAGAACCTGTTACTCTAGACAGGACAAAATGGTTGGATTTCATCATCCAGGATGATATGCTATTCAGAGGGAGTCAGTTGTGCATTCCACGAAGTTCTATGAGGGAGAATCTCATCAAGAAGAAGCATAGCGGAGGATTGGCTGGACATTTTGGTCATGATAAAACCTTTGGTTTGGTTAGTGAGAATTATTATTGGCCACAGTTACAGCAAGATGTGAAAAAGTTTGTACAGAGTTGCAGAGTATGTCAGATGGCGAAAGGAGTGAAGCAGAATACAGGGTTGTATCAGCCATTACCCGTACCAAAGAAGCCTTGGGAGGATATCAGCATGGACTTTGTTCTTGGTTTACCGAGGACTCAGCGGGGACATGATTCAATTTTTGTGGTGGTTGACAGATTTTCAAAGATGACACATTTCATTCCCTGCAAGAAGACTAATGATGCTATTCATGTAGCAGAATTGTTTTTCAAAGAAGTAGTGAGACTTCATGGTTTGCCAAAGACCATAGTTTCAGATCGGGACACTAAGTTTGTTGGATATTTCTAGCGTACATTGTGAAAGAAGTTGAAGACAGATTTGAAGTTCAGTTCATCACATCATCCACAAACTAATGGACAGATAGAGGTGGTGAATAGGAGTTTGGGAAATTTGCGGAGATGTTTGGTTGGAGATAAGCCAACAGGATGGGATTTGATTTTACCACAGGTGGAATTTGCATACAATAATTCTGTCAATAGGAGCACTGGTAAATCACCATTCCAGATTGTATATGGAAGTAGTCCAAGAAATGCATCTGAATTGAGGAAGATAGATAAAGGAGAAATAAGTAGTGCTGAAGCTGAGGATTTTGCAGAACACTTGAAGAACATCCATGGGGAGGTGAGGAAGCATATTACCAAGATGAACGCATAGTATAAAGCTAAGGCAGATGAGAAAAGGAGGTATAAGGAATTTCAGGTTGGTGATGAAGTTATGGTTCATTTGTGGAAGGAGCGGTTTCCAGTTGGTACATATAACAAGCTGAAAATGAAGAAGTTTGGACCATGTAGGATACTAAAGAAACATGATTCAGGAAATGCATATGAGGTAGAATTGCCTACTGAGCTAAATATTTCACCAGTGTTTAACATTTCAGATCTGATAGAGTATCATGAAGGAGGTGTTGAAGATGAGATCATAGCAGCACAGTGGAGTATTCCAGCAACTAGTTCAGACACTAAGGAGATCGAAGATATACTGGACAGTCATGTTGGCAGAAGCACAAGGAACAGGACATATGAAGAATATCTGATCAAGTGGAAAGGATGACCTGATGAAGATTCATCATGGCTGACAAAGGAGGAGGTTAGCCGTCTTGGTTTTCCTCTACACACCTGAGTCGTGACATGGTCACTTCTCAAATTACCCTGGGTGTCTGATGCAGGAGCATCCTGGGTGTAAGAGCAATCTTGCATCACCCAAAAAAAATAAAAAATTATGTTTTTATATTCAATAAGGGCTATTTTGTGCAGAGCTGCTATTTATGGAAAGTTACTATTTTTGGTAATTTTTGTATGTGCTCAGAATGATCTGATTTCTTTCTTGGAGGTTCATTTTGGTCATATAAGTCTGCCAGTAAATTTTCATTGCCAGATCAGGTGTATATTGGAAGATATTGAAGATTTTTGATATTGGCAGCAGGGTATAGAAACTTTGAACTCAGTTTTGAAGGCTTTAGAGGCCCCGAATGAGGTTGAAAATTTGGGTGATGGGCGCTTGCACAGGTCAAGCCTGTAGAGCACTTCGTGGCATTTCTAAAATGAGGTTATAATAGCTGATCGGGTCAACTGGTGATGACTTATGGTCTTCGGAAGTTGGGCCACCTGAAATGGCAAAAAATAATTTTCTTCAAAATTTCTGTTCGGGTTTCAAAGGTTATCTTGAGCCGACTATGATGTAATAAAATGTAAAATAAAATAGTTCTAAGTTTGGTCGGCCTTATTGGCTAAAATTCTGGAACCTTCCTAGGCGGTGGAAAATTGCCTATATAAGGAAGGCTGTATTATTGTCTTAGGCAGTTCAGAATAGTTCTGGGTAGTAGATCTGGGTAATAGTTTGAGGCTTTGTCCTATAGAATATTGTAAGGGAATGCCCATGTGGCTTTTCATATTGTAATTCTGAAAGTTTGTAATTCCACATTTGTGGAGATAATAAGAAGCCAATTTTCTGTTCTTGCATATTGTTGTTGTTTCTCTATTTCTGTTATGTGTTTGTGGTATTAAGGGGAGCACCCTTCACCAAACATTCATCTCATTACCCTCACCCATGTTGTGGGAAATCCATGCCTTGAATGGTTGGGCATCATCCTCCCTCCAATCAATCCACCTAAGTACAGTGCTAGCCAAGGAAGTCTCACCTCCATCCCCCCTTTCCATGACATCTATTGTCAATCAATGGGTATTTGGTCTACCTACAACCTAAAGATCTCATCTAAGAACTGTTCTTCTCTCTCCAACTAATACTCAAGCATCTCTCCCTTGATTCGTACCCATAAAATCCTCCATACATCTAATAGCATCATTGTGGCCTCTCCAGTAAGTAGGTGGAAGCTCAATATATTTGAGTGCCACCTCTCAATCAAAGCTATCATGAGTGCATTATGCACTGTCAAATGTAGTCAATCATGCACATGGTGCAACCTACATAGTGTCACATAACCCCACTCGAGGTCGATTAACTGTACTCATAGCGCCATCATATCTGACCATCACTCCTTCTGTCTAATCCATTAGTCTGACTCCTACATCCATCCAACCCATCAGATTCATCATTATCCCTAGTGTTTTCCTTAATTGATGCAAACCCTCATTTGTATCCTATCTTTCATCTCCATTTCCCCATCTCTAGGAATCTCCTCCCCGCCCTATCCTTTCAGTCTATCCCTAGACTCTTCCCTTGGACGAATGGAGACGCTCATCTTTAGATGGGTAGAGCCATTCGTTGAAAGAAAGATGGCTCTATGCTACCCTTGGACAGGTGGAGCCACCAGTTGAAAGATGGGAGGAGTTTCCTACCAATAGATGGGCAGCTCTAAGCTTCCCTTAGGTGGGTGGACCATCCCCTAATGGCCCCCCTCCATGATTAGATGGGTGGAGCCACCCATTAGAAGACAAGAGGCTTCGTGCCACCCTTGGATGGTTGGAGCCACCCACTGGAAGACAAGAGGAACCACCCACCAGTAGACGGGCAGCTCTGAGCCACCCTTGAGCATGTGGGTCATCCGTTGGCAATTCCCCTTCGCCCTTAGAGAGGTAGAGCCGCTAATCGATAGATGAGAGGCTTTGTGTCACCCTTGGGTGGGCGAAGACACCTGATAGTCACTTTATGCCTCCCTTGGAGAGGTTGAGTCATTTGTCGAACAATGGGCGGCTCTATGCTGCTCTTTGGTGGTTGCCTACAGATATTTTTGCCGCCTTCCCCCCTCCCCCCCTAACATCTAAACAACCCCCAACACAAAACAAAACCAAAAAAAAAAATTAATCATAATTTTTTAATCTACAAACATTAAAAAATTAAAAAACTATAGCGAAACATAAAGGTGCATTTTTTTCAAACTTACCAAATCACCCCTATCTGCTGCCCATTGGTAGAGTCGTACTCGATCCCTCAGCTGATGCCTGTCTTTGTGCCCTGCCATCTCTCTTATCTTCTCCTCTCCTTAATTGTGGTAGACACCTAAATTTGCCCATTCTAACACTTAACATTAATTTAATTTAATTCAATGAATGACCATAATAACATTATAGTTAATTTTAATTAATTATATATATTAATATTCATCTATCCATTTAATTAAATTTATTTAATTAAATAGATTCATTGCCTATAGTCTTTAAATTAAATTTAAATACTACCTCCTAATGTATTAAATTTAATTTATTACATGTTTCTCCATATTTCCCTTTTAAATAAATTTTTAATTTATTTATTCCTCCACTTGCTTTATTTCTACTAAACTATGATTAATTTAAAATTTATTTAATTTAATCATAAACCTATCCTAGATGCTACCCTACACATATCACTTTCTATATAATGAGCCTATTTACTAATTAACTAAGGTTAATTAAGTTAATTTTTATCTTCTTACAAAAATTAGTCATAATTATTTTCTCACCTGTGTGGGAAAATAATTTAAAATACACCTTTTCAAAAATTGTTTAAAAATTCTAAACAAGGCTTCTCACAATTTTTTATGACACCTCTTACACTTTCTAAAAGTGTAAAAATTAACTTTCTCTTACACATTTCTTACACACACTTACACATGTGTACTTGGATTACACATTGACCCTTCACATCCCAAGTTGCTCACATATGTGTGAAAAAACCTTAGAGTTTGCATTAATTGTTCCATTCTAGAGATATTATGAACTAGTTATTGCATCCATTGTAGTTTTTATTACTAACTCTTTGGTAGATTATTTGCATTTATTGTAGATTTAGAGTTTAAATCTTAGATAGTTTTCATTATTAATCATAGTTTCATTCAATAGCTTCATCTACACATTAATTTCTTGTATTGAATTCTTAAGGGTTTCTTTCATAGCTCCTCCTTGAGTACTTAAATATTTCATCATGATCTAGTTTGCATTCATTAGTGGGATCAATACTTTTATTGGGAGTGCACACACACACCCTCTTTAAGAGCTTAAATCAAGCAAGTCTTGGGTGCACTTGCTTCATGCTTATTCGAAGTTATGTAAAAAGTAGTGTAGAAATGAGAATAAACATGATTTCTTGTTAGTTTAGATTTGATTATGAACATGTACAACTAATGTTTGAATGTTTGTGCTTGTTCCACATAGATTAATTTCCTCATATACACTTGTATGGGGGGCCTCACCATATGTGTGTAAGTACCATATATGTATGTGGCCCCAACACCATCAAGCCACTGATTGAGGTATGTATCATGGATTATGGATTTAGATGAGATAAATATATTATACCCTAGAGAATGATGCCATGAGTCGCTCCTAAGCCTTTTTTAGTGATATATAATCCTGATGATGTGGATTGAGGTGTGATTATGTAAATGCACATCTACTCACATTTATATTGTATCATAGAGATAGAAATAGATCCATAGGACTGTTGGCGTATATGTTACCATTTTTTATGATACCATTTTATTTTTTAACTGAGGTAAAAAAAAATTAAGGGACCTAAAACCCTTTATAGTAGAGAAACTAAATAGATAAGTATCAAATTACAAACACTAGAGACTTACACCAATAGTCTACAAAACAACAATTTGGCATTAGAAAGGAAAGTATAGAACCGACGCTAGTAAAAATGCCAATGAAAAGATAGAAAAATAATAGAGAAGGACAAATAGAAAGAGAGGAGCTAAGAAATATTCTTTAGCATCCCTACCACTTACAACTCCAATTGATTCATTTCAACATCTATCTTCTTCAGGTCTTCAATCTCCTGGTTCTGGTTAAGCTTCACAATCTTCTTCTTAGTGTTTTCTCTAGTGCATTTTTTAGGACAAGAAGGAACCTCAAGACCTACATCCTTCTTTGAGTCCATCTTCACAATGGTATTATCCTAT
The DNA here is from genome assembly GCA_027943335.1 of Chamaecyparis obtusa. Taxonomy (NCBI): domain Eukaryota; kingdom Viridiplantae; phylum Streptophyta; class Pinopsida; order Cupressales; family Cupressaceae; genus Chamaecyparis; species Chamaecyparis obtusa. Next base: position 377,155 of record BSBK01008738.1, on the reverse strand, counting down.
TACATCTTCTCCTAATTAACAATCATAATTTTAATTTAGTCGACTAGGGATTTAAGAACCTTATGGCTTTGATCTATAATTGTAAACAACATAATGTCTATTTTATTCATTTTTTCTTCTAACACTCCAAATTTCTCATCATAATCCTTCTTCAAATCCACCATATCCTTCAAATTTTGGGCCATACACTCATTAATAGATTTCTTCTCCTCCTCCCTCCAGAACTCTTTAGCCACATAATCCTTAGCATTATCTTTTCCTACCCCAGTAGTTTCAAGTGCATCCATCTTACTATAGAGAGATTGTTGCTTGAGATTGAAGTCTTTAATCTCATGACGAACCCACCTAATCAACCTATAGAAATCAACTGATCCCTCTCTATTCATTTCTAAGACCCCAATGTTCAATTATTTGTTAGCACATAAATCCACATCATTGAGGTTAACGACATTGGTGGTTTCCTCTTCACTACTAGAGTTCTCTAAACCAGAAGGTGAGATAGGGACATATTGAGTTTTAGGAACAAGGGAGGACTTGATGCCAATTGTGTTAATAAAGTATGAAATTTGAAATTTTAATTATGAAATATTATTCCATGAAATGGTAAAATTAGTATAAATGGTGATGTTCTCAAGAAAATTGAAGTGATTAAGCTCATATACCTTGTTTTCCATAGACAAAATGCTGGTAATTTTGAGTAAATCAAGTGATTGAAGTGATATGAATTTCTTAAACAATGACAAAGTGTTGGAAATTGAGTTCTATTGTTGGCATTGATGTACCTTCGATGTGTGGATTAAAGAAATATTTGTGTAAATTACTATTCATTGTGAACCATGAATGTCTTTTTAAAAATAAAATATGTAGGAAATTTGTTCTAAGATTTATATGAAAGGCTGAAAATGTAAGTTAAAGGAAACTTTGTGATAAGGAAATTACATTTTAGAGAATTCATGGCTAACTTTTGCATAATAAATTATCCTATATTATTAGTTATGTTGGAAATGCATTTTATTTTTTTGGTTACTAACCTAAACAGAAGCTGATACTTGTGCTTTTGGAGAGCACGTTGGAAACATAGTAGTTGGTAAGTATACGATATGAGGTAGTCACAAATAGGTATTATGTATAGCCATTTCTATGAGCATTTATTTCTTTTCTTTTATCATTGTATAGATCCAAGGAGTAAGCATATTAATGATATCTATTAGAGATTGGTTTAGGACTAATGTGTTATGTACTTCTATTCTTATCCTTCCAAATTTCAAGAGTAATTTGAGCCTTATGGGAAAGGATGTAGTGCCACCTCAACCCTACAAGGTTATAAGTTGATAAGACTCAAGACCCTGGACTGGATGTAGTATGAGGTAAGCATAGTTGATTTTAAATGCTAGTCATTAAAGCTAGTGGCATATTTAGTATACTACAAATTAATATGAAATTAACTTATGGTAGGATCCTATGAGTTAATTTAAATGATTACTTATTTCATTGTGTTTATTGCAATTTATTATTATTGTTAAATCCACGATAGGACACTATGACTTACTTAGATGATTAGATATTTCATTGGATTATGGTTACAAGTATTTTTGCATGGTAACATTTGTGATTTAGTTAGATGAATGTACCTATAAATTTATAATGTCCTTTCTTTGATAATATGGTTATTAGATAGTGGTAGGTGTTAATTAGTAAGGTTGAAATGTTATTTTATATGGAACATGATATGTTTATTAGGAAGATTAGTAATAAAAATGTTATTTAGTCACACACCAAAGAATATAGTACAATTAGTTAGATGGTTTATAATTAGGATATCTAGATGGTGATGGATAATATCATGCTTATTTAATCTTAAAAGAGTGATTAATTGTCAATATTGTTATTGTATGGTGTGTTTGTGCAAAGAGGGATGAAGTTGTAGTCACTCATGCATGAGATCTACATGATGTCTTGGTCCCATTCATTATTTGACATATATATGTACATGTACTTCAACTATGGTACTAACGTGGATAGGTATTGGACATCAACTTCCCTTGAAATAGAAGGGATGGACATGCCCAAAAATATATAGATATATTATTTAACCCCAACGGTGGTTAAATATGAAGTTAATCATATGGCCAACTAATTCCCTAGCTATAGTTGTCATTCCAATTTCAGGTGAAAATTTTCATATTGTTATTTCATCTAGCCAAAACTACTAGGAGGTAACAACCGACTACCTTGTGTAGTATGTTGAGATATGTGTTTTGACTGCATGGATTAGTTGTGATATTTGTTATGGTCATCAGTTATTATATGAGTTATTTCTTATGTAGTTATTTATTGGATGGTGTTGCTAGTTATTATTTTATCCATTTATTTATTGTCACCGACAATATTATGGTATTTTTAATTGGACCTTGGTTTTACTATTTAAAGGATTATTTTTGAATTATAGTTTAATGGTTTTAAATATATATTTTTATAATTTTTAATAGAGGCTTCCAATATATATTCAAAAAGTTCATTCTCATTTTTAGTTGTTTATGTTTATATTTCTTCCCAATTTTGAAATGGCTTACAAAACACTTCATGAGAATTTCAAAATTGCTTTGTGGTGGATTTTTGTGTGAGAATTATTTTTTGAGTATTCTTTCAATGAATTTCTCATGTCAAATATTTTCTTCCCTCAAATTTTTGGGGTATTTGGTGAAGAGTTTTCATATTTGTGGTCATTTCTAGGTTTATATTCCTACTGAGGTAACTATCTCAATTTCTCTTCAATTCTTGTTTTATTTTTGAATTAATGGGAAGAAAGTGGTTGATTAACTATATTGTAGTGATTTACCTTCCATTGTGAAAAAAATTGATAATTTTTTTGTGGAGATTTCATTATTGCCATCTTGTTGTGGGAAAAATGAGGTTTTTGGTATTCATATGTTTCTATATTTTGATTTGTTGGGAATTTTGATGTTTTGATAGCATTTTTTTGATGAGGGAGGTGTGAGAACAAATGGGCTTGCCCAAATTTTCATTTGGATGAGTTTGGAAATTTAGTGACTTTGGAATGTTGACATGCATTCACCCAATTTTGAGGTAATTTCATCTATGAATGGAATTTATGATTTCTTTGATATGTATTCACCTAAGAATCCATTTTTAATGATCTTGGTTCTATGGTGTTTTCCCCATTTTATGACTTGTATGCACCCAGATTCAAGAATTCACTCATTAATATGTTGGTAGGTGTTGATGTGGGACTTAGAATGAATTCAAGGATCTTTTGGTATCATTTGAATGTATATAATATTTGGCATGATTATGGAATGTTTATAGTCATTTTTTAGTCTTGTTCTTATTATATTGTTATGGTGCTCATACCAGAGGCCATTTCCAAATAGTGTGCATTTGGGCTTATGGTTTTATTATGTGGTTTTCCATTTTTGAGTCCATGAAATCCTACTTTAGGTGATATGTGGGTCTTTGGTTCTTGTTTAATAACCATAAAATGGCACATGAGACATATGAGTGATTCAAGTGGATTCCCATTCTTAGTTGATGACCAATGGAGTGCATAACTTGATTCATGACATCATTGTGTCTCATAATATTTATTTTAATGTGGTGTGAGGATTTTTTATTTAACTTTGTATATTCCTATGGATGGCTCTAGACTTTGTGGTTCTTTTCTTATTTCCGTGTGTGTGTGTGTGTGTGTGTGTTGGCCAAATGGTTATGTTTGGAGCATGGTGGGAGAGGGTGTAAGGGTTTCTCATGGTTGGGTTGCATGACCAAATACCATTTAGGACTGGAGTATAGGTTTCAATACATCCCAATGTTATGCAAACAAGACCTTGATTTGATGGAACTCTTGTATACTTGCATTTACCTATACTATATGACTTGATGAATGTATGACTCGTATAGGTGTATTATTGTTTTATGGAGTAATGTTATTGTATTCCTGAATTAAATTTATGTCCATTCTTATGGATCTATTTTAATCCTTTAATTGGAACGAAGTCAATAGTTCATTTTAGATTACATGTACTTTCTTAATCTCTAGATTTGTAAAGCTTGGTTATTCTTTTGATGTTAATATAGGACATGTGCATACTATTAGGATATTAGATTCATCTGGGATATTAGTAGTTAATTTTCATTTTTTTATGGTATCCTTCAACTAATCATACACTTTAAGTGATAGCTATTTAGATGGGATGTATGTGACATAGTGAGCCCAGGTGAACTTGGTGCAAGATCTTCATATTGTAGAGTATATTAAAGTTTTTACATGGTTTATGATGGCTTAATCATGATTTTTTCATCCTATTAGATTTTTTTTCAAAGCAATTGAATATTTTGGACACTTCTGGGAGGTTTTGGGACCTAAAATTGACCTTAACTTTGAGTTTTGAACCCCATAACATCAAAAAAAATGCTCAATTTTGACCTTTTCTACTAAATGGAACATGTGTCCCTTAAAGATACACATATGTGCAATTTTTATGCACATACATTCATTTTTATTGTGCATCCATCATTATTTCCTATGCATGTGAGTATTTTTTACCTGAGTAGCCAACAAGACCTATTTTGCGCATATATACACCTATTCTACACATTTGTGACTTGTAGATATTTGAATCCATAATAAATATAAGATTATGAGATATTTTAAAGTTTTAATTGATGATTCAAGTACACATTTTACATTATTTTCCAATTGCACCTTCACATTAGGCTCAGAGTCTTGCTTTAGGTGTATTTTGAACAAATCTTTGTCCTAGTCTTACAATAGTTTATATATTGTGGATCATTTGACCTAAGGTAATTCCACTAATGGTTTATGATATGTTTAGGGGGATAGATGAATTTTTTTATATGCCTAAATACTCTCTCCTAGATTCGTGAAGTGGTCTTAGCTTGCTAGCAAAGAGACCCTTGGGAACACTCAACTGTCTACCTTGTTGATTCAATGTTTCTCGTGAATTTATCAAATTGATGTTTGATGTGAAATTATTTTTAATACCTTATTCATGAATAATTTTTGGTTGTATTCACATTATTAGATCCTACTTAACTAAATTCTAATTAACAAAAAAAATTGTTGTGGCAGTTTTGTATATTGTTCCTAAGGGTGCTCTGGCAGGGCATGACACATTACTTCTCCCCCTCTTTTTAATATCCTTAAATATCTATCCCAACATATATTTATCTCTATCTCTCTATCATTTCTACTTTGTAAAAATGGAACTTTCTATATTTATAGTAGGTTTGATTATCCAAAAATAGTATATTAGGAGCTACAAATAATCTAAGAAATATTATCATTTGTGGTTAAATAATCAAATTGGATTTAATATTCAATTGATAAGTGATATTGGAAATATTTGGAGGATAAATATGGCATGAGAATTACAAAGAATAATTTTGAATGTTGGCTTATGGAAACATTTTACAACATGGATAAAATTTACAAGTTACATTGAAAGAGCTAAGAGGTTGAAGACGTGTGGAAGAGTAGTTACATTTGTGGAAATGTAAAGAATCTTCACCCTTGGTCATATATTTTTAATATACTTGTTCTAATTAGATAAAGTGGGAGAGGGCCTGAAACATTGGCAATGTTGTCTAGAAATGGCTAAGCTATAATAACACACAAGAAGGTGTACAGAGAGAGACTCATAAGGAGTGATACTGAAGAATCTTTAACCAAAATCTACAAACTGGTTAGAGACAAGTTCCCAAACTAATGATAATTAATCATATGAAAAATTAGGTTTTCAATAGGACCATAATACCTAATGTGAGATAAAAAAAACCTTGGACTAAAAAGAAGACATCCAAGGAAAGGGTATACACCCTTAAATCAATAACGAAATAACCTTTTATTTTTAAAAATCCTAGCCAAAGAGAGAAAAAATAGAAAAAAAAAGGTTTCAAAAGGGACCCCTCAACCTTATAACAAAGTTGGCCACAATAGCCTCCATGAGAATACCAAACAGTACAAAGAAACTTGCCAAGAAAAAGCACTAGAAACAATGAGATCTTTCAAAGAGCCCTATAAAATCCACTTGAGAGGCCCCTTGGACCTCTCCAAAATAGAATGACATGAGAGTAAGGTAAAGTAAAATCGAAAGAAGAGAAGAGGAAAAGGATTATGTAGAGGGTTTTTTGTTAATCTCTATTGAGCATTTAAGGTTGTCATTAGTATCAAAGAATAGTAAATAGGTTGGTCGGTTACTTATATTGAGACAGTCGATAACAAAAAGTAAGACAGAATAGTCGATAAAGCCTTTACACCAAACATCACACAGTTTACCAAGCACCAGCGACACTGACACCAACGGTCAGTAAACACTGAGCATCACAGTAGACACCGAGAAAATTATACAGTGTTTACCAATGATCACAAAAAATGGCATAGTAATCTAAAATGGCACATTATTCTATGCAAACGGTTATAACAGATTGTAAAATGGTTTACCAAGATTGAGGAGCATTTATTGTAAATAGATACTCATTAAATGTAATGTTTATCTTATTGTAATAGTTGATCTAGGTTATTTTGCACCGTAGATCTTAGGGTTACGATTATTTTTGTAACCTAATTTTTGCTTAGGTGGCAAAACAAAACACTATATATGTTGTTTGTTCGTACCATTTTTATGAGGTTGGTGAACTAATATATATGAATCAAGGAGCACTTGAAGACATTGCCTATCTTCAAGACAATCAGTTTACCGAGCATAATAGAGTATAGAGGATGTCAGATTGAGCAGAATCAAACAAGGTTACCGAGCAGAACAAATTAGAGAACCATCACATATAAGGTGATATTTTGATGAGCACTTATAGATCTGTTTCAGACAATTGAGTTGTCAACTAGGAGATAATTTCCTATTACTTTCTGACAATTGTGATAGAGTTTTTGATAAATCTCTTAACCGAGTAGACTTAACAGTCTTATGTAAATCTCTTAACCGAGTACACACTTCATTAGTGTTGTTTAAATCCTATAACTAGGTAGATCTAGCTGATCTAATATGTTACTCCTAACAAGGTAAGATCACCAGAAGTGATCAAAACTTGTAGCCTTAACAGGCAAACCTTTTCTATTTGTAGTAGTGAAGAATTTGTGGGTGTCATCCCCAACACAGTTTTTACCTTCTTACAAGGGTTTCTGCATTACCAAAATACTTATGTTATGTGATTGTCATATTCATTTCATGTTGTTTACTTTCTTAAGTTAACTAGATGATTGATTTATGCAATTAGATTCAAGTTATTTTGATCAGTTATCACAATATTCAATTATTGATCAGAAAGATTTTTACAAGTAAAGTTTTGAAGGCACCGATTCACCCCTCCCCTCTCAATACCTATCTCTCCTAATTCCAGCAATTGGTATCAAAGCTCAATTCTCTTGTTGAATAGTCTAACCACTGAAGGGTAAAGATCTAAGTCATGGAGAGATACAAGCTTGACAAGACTATTGAGAATCAGAAGATACAAATGTAGATGTTTGTGGAACAGTATAAACAAGCCAAGGAAGAACTGAAGAAATTACTGGTTGAAAGAAAGAACCTTGTAATTTAGCTGAATGAAATCAGTTATCATGAAGAACCTATTGATGAAATATTTGATCATATTGGATCAAGCTCTGGAAGCATCTCTGACAGATCCGAAAGCATAATCTTTGAGTTATCTAAAAAGAATCAACATCTATCTGAGCAAGTGAAAGCACTTCAAATCGGTCATGAATCTCAAATGGTGAGAATGGTGGAAATCATGAACAATGCTAGACAAGTTGAACAAGATCTAAATCTGGCTATTGAAGACCGAAGACTGATGACTAAACAACTTCAAGCAAAAGAAAGTGAAATATAGAGACTCACTGATTGTCACTTCCAAGTATCAAATCAAATGATGATAGTTAATCAAGGAATGAACCAAGTAAATGGAGAATTATCAAGAAGATTTGAAGATGTTGCAATACTCAGAGAAGATAATGAAAAACTAAGAAATGAAGTAAAGACACAAAAGCAACACAATGAGATGATGAAGATAGCTGAGGATAGTTCAAAAAAGATTGATGATTTCCTGACTAATAAGAGGAGATTTGGAAGCAGAGCCGGTATAGGCTACACCGGTGAAGGAGAATCATCACAACAAGATGAAAAAGTCAATAACAATCAAACTCAGAAACCTAAAGTGATGACATGTTACCACTGGGGAAAAATAGGACATACATCTAATGTGTGTAGAAGAAAAGCACAAGGTAAACCTCCTGTCATTCCTAAGTTCAATGGATATTGTTATTATTGTGGTAAGTTTGGACATCCAGCTTATGAAAGTAGAGCTAAGAAGAATGACATTGCTAATAATACTACTAAGGAGAAAATATGCTATACTTGTAATAAGTGTGGACACACTACAAGGGATTGCAAGGCAAAAATGAAACAAGTCTGGACACCTAAAGAGAAACTACAACAAAAGCCATATCAACCAAAGAGACAAGGTAACTCATATGTTTGGGATTACAATACATGGACTAATTGTACTGCATGTGGTCGGTATGGACATATTGTAGAAAACTGTTACAGAAAGAGTCAGATTGGACAATCAAGAAACTAGACAAATGCAAGAATGGCATGTATGCACTATTACAAGGTCAAGCATGTAAGCAAGAACTATAGAGACTGGGCACCTAATAAAAACCATATATTTGAGAGTGGATATAACATTGCAAATATTATGAAGTTAAGGAACACAATGTGGAAGAAGGCATCTAATGAGAATGTTGAGTCAAGTAACACTGTTGATGAAACCTCATCCACTGGATTGGGTGACATTGGTACCTCCACTTAAGATGACAAGGGTATGTATGGAACTGACATTTTAAATGATCACATTTTACATACAATTCCTTTTATATGATGTACAAATACCAAATCTGCATGAATAAAGATGTGCTATGGTTTATGTGTTATAAGTTTACAAATGTTATATAGTCGGTAAAAGAAGAAACATGAGTTGGTTACCCATCGGTAATCACTATATAAGGTTAACTGACAACAGTGCGAACCAATGAAGAAATTCTATGTTAACTGAGTTGACAGCTATTCTGTATCAAAAGTTAGGTCATGCATTTAATGCATCAAAGTTTGAGCGGGAATATCGAAAAGTCTATAAATACACAGAAACAGAGTTCATTGTTACATTGTGACTTTGAAGAATAGAGATTTTATAGAGAAGAGTTCAAGCTAAAGATTTTTTAGAAAAGATTCCAAGCTACTGTAGATCGAACCGACGACAATTCTTCGATGATAACGAGTAAGTTCATCTCCCTACCAAACATTGGTTATCTATTGTTTGCCGAAACCCTAGAAACAATTTATGGCATCGACATTGACCACAAGAAAATTGCAAAACATTGAGGAGGAATTGGAATTAATTGTTAGGGCACACTTTGCTGAAGAAAAATTCAAACCTCATCCCAAGGTCATAGCACAAACAGGCGATATGGGCACATTTTCTAGTATTCTAGATAGGGTTTTATTAATAGAAGATGTTAGGGCCTACATTCACTTCAAGATCGATGAAGTATGTGATTTTGAGACCATTGCCACTTATCAGCAAGTCTGTGGACCGGATGGTAAGATTAAATCCGAATATAAGAATATTGGGGAGTCAGGGTTATGGTGTTTCACATACTTCCCACAATCCTTCCACAATGACTAGATAAGAATCATGCTAAGCAGATTTCATGATGGAAAATTTTGGTTAGATAAACCTATTGAGGTCACTAAGAAGATTATCAGTAGGGTTACTAGGTACCATACAACTGACAAAGCCAAAGCTTTTCGAAGTTCATCTCATCCCGATGTAGAAAAGAACACTGGAGCTCAATGGGATGGTAGGGCACTGAAAATTGCAACTATCAAAGATCCAGTGGTAAAATTTGCAGCTCATGTCATCAGGTACAAGATATTCCAATCAAGTAGACCAAATAGTGTACCCTGCAGCGCCATGGACATGGCTTACAAAATTGTGAAGAAAGATCACCAGGTTGATCTTGTCGAGCTACTACTACACCAACTGCATGACAATATGAAGACAATAAAAGAAAAGAAGTCCAATACATGTAACTATGGATCACTGCTTATTTTTATATTTCTCTATCTATAAAAATATGTACTAGGTATCGGTAAAGTAAACTGGCAATCAAACAAATTGATAACTGCTCAAATCGGTGAAATGATGAAAAGTCTAGGAGACAATCTGAACAAGGAATTCAATGCATATTTCAAGGAATTTCAAACAAAAATGCAACAAAGAAGTAGAATTCCAAGGGAATTAGTAAGTAAATTTGAAGATGACATATGCTCTATGGTAAGCACAGACCACTCAATGATAAAGGTAGTAGAACCGATAACAAAAATGGCTAGCACCGATGGGATATGAAATGAATCATGATTTCACTTTGAAATCTATCAATGCATTGCTGGCATTACTGATAGACATCACTACCAGTAGGTTTGGTGTATATGAGGAAGCTAAGTCTAGAATCACAATGGACATAGAGATCGGAAAAATGTCTAGAAGGGCAAAGAAAATGAGAAAAGATCTCTCAGCAAAATATGGAAATGTATCTGACTCACCTAAGGAGTCACTAGTTGATGAGGCAACTGAAGGTCAGTTATAGTTGGCTGACAAGCCTTATGACAGTGAGGAGACCAAGTCAGACAAAGAAAAGGATCACACACTAGTTCCTCCCACCAATGATGAAGAAGAAATTCAGCTACCAGAACCTAAAGGAATGAGGACACGTTCATCAACTGCTGCACAATCCACCGAGCAAGTGGAAGTAGTAAAAATAGAAAAAAGAAGAGCAGCTACACCTACCAAGAAATATGTTAAGAGAAAGACCAAGAAAGTAGCTAAGCCACCAAAGAAAAAGAGGAAATACATAAGAAATAAGGAAGATCTAGAGGATACAAAAACTAAAAATGATCATAATCAATTCAAGTTAGTTCGTAATAGGGAAAGTACTATAGAATAAATTATTGAAGATATAATTGACAATGGAAATCTCACCGATCCAGGCATAGGAAAATTTGGAAAAATGTCAATTGAGGACAAAACAAAGATAAAAAATGCTATTGTCTAGATGATGATCAAATTCAAGAGAGTACCGATGGAATTTACATGTCAATTACCAAAAGAACTTGATGAAAAAATAAGTGAGAGATGGGATATTGCACTAGATACAGAGAAAAGGAAAAGAGAACGGTCACTAGGCTGTGTAGCCTCACACTTTAGCTATGTTGTGGTAAGTGAATATATTACAAAGTATCAGGCTAGATTTCTAGTCAAGAATAGAGCAATGCAGATCATGGATGAGAATGTGGACGATATGGATGTCATATGTGATTCTCTATGGACATCAATTTTGAAAGCAAAAGAGAAAGCTGAACAGGAAGCATTCCTGAAACTGTCTAAGAAGAGACATAGTTCAAAAGATAAAGGTATTTTCATTGATGATAACAAAGGTAAGAAAATAGAAGAAACTGGTATATCAGTTACCGAGGTAATTGATATCATAGAACAAAAGGAAGAAATCAAAATTTCACAGGATGCACTGGATCAAGTTAAGATCCACTTGCAAAAGAAAACTGATGATGATGCACTCATTGAGGACATCACTAACAGTGATCCTGATGATGAGGATGACGAAGATGTGACAATTGCACCATATAAAGATGAAGCATTAGACACTGCTAGTGTGCTCACATCACTACCAGGTGAACTACCTGTACGTGTAGAGGTAGTTGAAATAATTTCACAAGTACAACCTGATGTACCTCATCCTGAGCCAAATAAAGATACTACTGAGATTCAAGCACCCAAGCAACCTACAAAAACAAATGATCCTAACAAACCAAAGGCACAGTCTACAAAACCAAAGGAATGAGAAGATACAAAGTCAATCGAGGTGAACCCACTTGACACTACAACCGAGACTCCCACACAATCTATCGAGGAGCAGAAGAAGGATGATACAGTGTCAACTGGGAAGGATACTCTGAGGAGTGAAGAAAAAGTTATTGTCATAAGTGAGAAGAAGTCACCTCTTACCTAGAAGAAAAAGAAGAAGAAAGCCAAAGGGCTAGTCACCATTGATGAAGTTATCATTATACCAAAATGTGACCCAAGAACACTAAGTCCCGAGGAACTAAGTAGATATGGCGAGTTATGTTCAAGGAAAGTGGCACAAGAGAAGTTAAGGCAAGAACACAAACATAAAGAAGTGTTAAATGATGTGAGGGATATTCTACAATAGATAGTACCAAAAACAAATATTGATGAGAATACTCCCATCATAGATCAACTTGCCACACTCGCTGAAAAAATCAATACCCCTGATACAGATGCAGACAAAAGAATAGAAGAAAGGGCGGAATCCAAGATTCAGAACAAATTGGTAGAAAGGATTAGCACAAAAGTGGCACTGAACAAAGTAAAATTATTTGAGGTCATTACCGAGGTAAAATCTATCACCCAGATAATCTGTCAACTTCTAATCAAGCTTTGTACTTCAGAAACCTTCATTGTAGAAGACAGTGAAAAGATAAAAGGTTTAGAAGCAGAGATAAAGTTGAGTGCACAAGCAGTTATCGCCGAGCCAACTGCTTTCTTAAAGCATATTAACTGAGTTCAGGAACTCCGGTGGCTGATAGCAGATTTAAGGAAACAAGAAGCGCACATCACTGATCAGGTTACAGAGTTACAGAAAGAACTCACTCCTTACCTAAAGGTTTTTGAAACACACATTGTCAAAGCTGAGCAACTTGTTGCAACACCAGAGATTTCGGTGTTGGATAATATCTTTGACATGCATGCACAAGTTGGTCTTGAGCATATTGCTCTTACCAACTTGAAAGAGGAGTGGGACAACCTCTTGGAGTCTATAAAGAAAACCCATCCACACATTTTTTATAAGATGTAAGTATACATTATATATTTTTGTTGCATTTGGCATTATTATCAAAAAGGGGGAAAACCATGTATATACCAAATAAGTATACTTTGATATGTATATTACATTCTACCAAGAGCATGCACCGAGGGGGAGTACTTTTTGTACTTGGAAATTTGTGGATATAAATATGGCAGAGACATAAGGTATATATAGAAACATTTTTTCTATATACATTCAAAGATTTGATACTAATGCCAAAGGGGGAGATTGTTAATCTCTATTGAACATTTAAGGTTGTCATTAGTATCAAAGAATAGTAAACAGGTCGGTTGATTACTTATATTGAGACAGTCGGTAACAAGAAGTAAGACAGAATAGTCGGTAAAGCCTTTACACCGAACATCACACAGTTTACCGAGCACCAGCAACACTGACACCGATGGTTAGTAAACACCGAGCAGATTATACAGTGTTTACCGATGATCACAAAAAGTGGCATAGTAATCTGAAATGGCACATTATTCTATGCAAATGGTTATAACAGATCGTAAAATGGTTTACCAAGATTGAGGAGCATTTATTGTAAATAGATACTCATTAAATGTAATGTTTATCTTATTGTAATAGTTGATCTAGGTTATTTTGCACCGTAGATCTTAGGGTTATGATTATTTTTGTAACCTAATTTTTGCTTAGGTGGAAAAATAGAACACTATATATGTTGTTTGTTCGCACCATTTTTATGAGGTTGGTGAACTATTATATATGAATCAAGGAGCACTTGAAGACATTGGCTATCTTCAAGACAGTCAGTTTACTGAGCAGAACAGAGTACAAAGGATATCAGATTGAGCAGAATCAGATAAGGCTACCGAGCATAACAAAGCAGAGAACCATCATAGATAAGGTGATATTTTGATGAGCACTTATAGATCTGTTTCAGACAATTAAGTTGTCAACTAGCAGATAATTTCCTATTACTTTCTGATAATTGTGATAGAGTTTTTGATAAATCTCTTAACAGAGTAGACTTAACAGTCTAATGTAAATCTCTTAACTGAGTACACACTTCATTAGTGTTGTTTAAATCCTATAACTAGGTAGATCTAGCTGATCTAATATGTTACTCCTAATAGGGTAAGATCACCGGAAGTGATCAAAACTTGTAGCCTTAACAGGCAAACCTTTTCTAGCTGTAGTAGTGAAGAATTTGTGGGTGTCATCCCCACCATAGTTTTTACCTTCTTACAAGGGTTTTTGTGTTACCAAAATACTTGTGTTATCTGATTGTCATATTGATTTCATGTTGTTTACTTTCTTAAGTTAACTAGATGATTGATTTATGCAATTAGATTCAAGTTATTTTGATTGGTTATCACAGTATTCAGTTATTGATCAGAAAGGTTTTTACAAGTAAATTTTCGAAGGCACTGAATCACCCCTCCCCTCTCAGTACCTATCTCTCCTAATTCCAACATTTTAGTTTCATTTCTCATTCATTCACATATTATTTTGTTAAGTATTTTGTTGTTATTTAGAGATTATCAAACCTATGAAGAAGGAAGCACAAGGACAATATGTTTGAGGTTTTTTATGTAGACTAAGGATGGGAGTCAAAGGTTCATTATGGCATAGTCTCATGTAGAGATTATAGTTGCACTAAAGGTTTATGGAGATATTGTAGTTGTAGATTTATATAGAATTTGATACAAAAATATTGGTTGTTCATTACTTTTATTCCATGTTTAAAACAACTAATTTATCATCTCCAAATATTGTAATAAGTAAAGTCTACAAAAATAAATACTGTGTTACCCCACTTTTCATCCCATAACCATGCTGTCAAAGTGGAAGATTTTGGTCTCACAGTCAGGTCTGGTCATGTTTCAGTCTAGGTCTAAGTCTTTCATAGGATAGGCTATCCTTGTCGGGTTCCCCTACTATTATCTTATATTTTCAAGCCGAGTGGGTTATTTGGAAGTCTCTTTACAATTGGGTAGGTTATAGATCCCAACCTGGCGAGGATAATATGCTCCCATTGATGATCTTTCTCTGATGGAATGATGATTGTGAAATTATGATCTCCAAGCATTTACAAGTAATCAGATGGAAGTTTTCTCATATGACTGATGCAATAACAAATCTAGCATTAAAAATTTTAGAAATTCACTCCATAGGGCAGTGTGTGTAGTCCAGTTGATGAGACTTCTCTTATTTTTAATATGTACACCAGTAATAGAGAATTAGAGCTTGCAGTTGAAGACATTTGGTTACATTAAAACTCTACAAGTTAAGGAGATCTCAAGATGTGTTTCTAGAGAGTTACAGAATAAAGATGATTAATGTATTGTTATATCTTATATGATATCATGTTACACAAGGCTTAGGATATAAAAGGCCTCATCTCAAATGGTAATTAGACTTGGGAGGAAGGTTTTAATATTGATTTATGCATTAAAACTAATTCTTTAAAAGCCTTCCAATACAAAATGATCAAGATATTTACTCAGGAAGAACATACTACTGATCTCAACATCAAACATGTGATTTGGAGTAGAGCTTTGGACAGTCTCAAATTGGTTTGTCTTTAAGTTCTCTGAATATGAAGCAGAGGAAGTCATGAATGGCTTAATCCTTCAACCTGACTAGTATTTTGTTCTGACACATAAATTAGCAAAGTTCATTATGATTACAATGAATATGTGGGCTCTTAAGGATGAAAGTGTTGTAGTCCGGCATTCAGTACATAAACAGTGCTCATAGAGAATAAAAAATATCAATTTATGATCATATTTGGATGTTCTGTAGTGCATTCTCTATTCTCAAGTATATTTCAATGCAGTTGATCTTCATAATCATGATATAGAGGTTTGGGAGAAAAAAAAGAAACTACAAGACAGTCGATTGCTAGTGGAGAAGTTGCAAAGTGTAATTCTTTTGGAAGAGCAACAGTAATAGTTTTATACAGGGTGTCAAGCATAAATCAGATGTTTGCATTTGAACTGATCGAAGTGTTCTCTTCAATGAACTATCACATTGATCCACAGGTTCTAAAAATCTAAAATCAAAAAGCTTGTGTATTGGAATTCAATTAAAGCGGAAAACTGAGTTTTGGTGACTTCTGAACTGTTTCCGCAACTCACAAAATTACATCAGTTATATAATAATTTGAGATTTAGTGATACAGGATGATTTATCTTAATCCAAAGAACATGTTCCAACCTTCAAAAGTGTATTTCATGCACTATATCAAAAAGTAGAAATTTGAATTTTAAGTGCGTCGTGACCGTTTTCGCCCTTGAAATGGGCAAAACCTACCACCTTATAT
The DNA here is from genome assembly GCA_027943335.1 of Chamaecyparis obtusa. Lineage (NCBI taxonomy): Eukaryota > Viridiplantae > Streptophyta > Pinopsida > Cupressales > Cupressaceae > Chamaecyparis > Chamaecyparis obtusa. The sequence goes on along the minus strand of BSBK01008738.1, from coordinate 360,848 downwards.
CTTACTAAGTTCGAATTTTTTTTAAAAACTATTTTCATGGGTTATCTTAAAATGGTTCAAAGAACATTTTCTATTTAGAAAGTTTGGCTTGAGAATGTACAGAATGCTTGGGGCAGAAAATTTGATTTTGGGTGCTCCAAAGGTGCATTTTCCACAGCGTTTGAAGTTATAACAACAAATGAAGACTCGAGAGGTGATTTTATTGTCTTACATGTTATGAAGAATGTCGAACATGATCAGATCATCAAACATACAGGAATCGATGATTCTGGCCTCATGTAAGAAATGAGTTTTCGGTTATTTTAAAGACAACTGTTACACTAAAATAGTAAATTCTTGTAAGACGACATGTTAAGAAAGATAGATGCTGTTGAATATCAAACAGAGTCATGATCAGAGACCATGCTAGATGTTCCTTAATGCATCTAAAAAAGGGGTTGAATATCAGTCACGGAAAAGGGAAACATAATAGTACAGAATATGTTGTGCACATTATTTTATTGGATATTGTCACGGTGATAAGTCACGGTTCATTATAGATTCAAATTGCAACCAGTGCCATTTATCTTTATCGAGGATGACTTCTTATGAAATAAAGACATAGAAGAAGCCTAATGTAGTGAGATGATTGGATATTCATAAAAGGCGAACAGGTCACTTAGATCAAGTGTGTCAACAGTTTTTGTTATGTCAAATTCTCTTCAATAGCACAGAAAAGGGACGTTGGCAATGATAATTCTTTCATGGATACAAGCATGTAACTGTTCGAGTGACATTTTCCATTTTATGTTCATTAATTTTGATATTTTATATCAAATCATATTGATCTGATGAAGATCTATTCAGTTCACCTTCTCAAACCAAATCAGATGAAAGGACAAAGTCTTATCAATTCCTCCTTGTTGTGATGTCAATAACACTTATCTCCAGTCTTTCAAAATTTTGGAATTTGAAACACTTTGCATTCCCATGAGGGGCATATGTTGTAAACTCTATATATACTACTGAAAAAGGGAATAAAAAGGGTCAGCAAATTTTTTGGTGTGGGATACTTGATGTTGCAGAGTCAATTATTTTCTGTTCCAGTTAGTTGAAATTGTTAATTTTAGATGGTACTTTCTCTTAATCTAAGTTACAGTAGGAAGGAAATGATGTTTGATTCCTTTGTTTCGAGGATGTGAATAAACCTAGTAGGATGTGCTGTGGGATATTCAGAGAAGAACTAATTAGGATTTGATCATTATTTCATTTCTCTCTCTATAGTAAGGTGTTAATTATTTCAATCTTGTTAATAGTTGTTGTAGATTAGATAAGTGTTGAGTGTATGAATTCATAGGATGTGTGAGTTCTACAGCTCTGTTCATAGATTAGAGAGTTTTCCTTGCCTGGATTAAGTTCTGTTTAGGCTTAATTCGGTTTAGCCTCTTTTGCTCTCGGGTTAAGAGCATACCCTGTGTTAGTTTTAGGATCAAAAACATAATTCATTGCATATCCAACTTAGGGAGTTGTACCTATCAATTCAGAGAAAGGCCAGCAATCACAGAGCGGCTTTTCAACTGTTGTATTCAGATATTGTTCATAATTTGGGCATTAAGAGTCATTTTCATAGGAAGAAAGAGAGGAAAAATTTGTTTACTAACAGATTTTTGGCGACTCTGCTAGGGAAATGAATAGTCACTTGATCAGTAAGTCACATCATGAGGAGAAATGGTACTCCCTCATGAAAATATTTTTCCAGTGCTCCAACCTAACCTTGGTTTCCAAGATGACCAGGAGGATATAATTTCATCTCTCAATACATTTGTTTGGAGATATAGGAGGAATGCTTAACTTTATCGGAACACTAGCTAGATATTGGAGGAAGAAGAGAGAAAGGCTAGATTGTTAGAAAGAGTTGCTCAAAGGAGGAATATCCAGAGAGAAAAAAGAATTGAAGCCTAGGAATAAAATTTTACCTAACATCCTGGATCAAACAAGGTTCCTCAGGAGTACCAGAGAACAGGGTGGGCGAGATTCCACATTTGATAAATTAGCAGAGCTTGGTTTTCCCATCCTATAAGTTCCCGAAAAAAGAAGGGAGAAAGGAAAAGTCAGAGTAGGCCTTCTTCCCCTCTTAGGAATCAAAGCACTTCACAAAACACTTGTCAAGTATTAACACTTCATGGTACCACTACTCCCCCAGTTGTTAATTTTCCTCCATACTGTGCTAGGACTGTCATGGCTGCTCCATGGGCTACGACAGTAGGACCATTAGCACTATTGGCTTGTCATCCACTCCCCACTGGGTCAAGGAAAAATTTTCCCAAGTTTTCAGGTGATGGGAAAGTCACCACTGATGAACATATTAAAGCCTTCTTTGTGGCTACTCATATTTTAGGGGTGCCACATGAAGACGTTGTTGTGAGGCTATTCGTTGAGACTTTAACAGAAAGTGCAGTGGATTGGTTTTATCATCTAGATGATGGTTCCATCACTAATTGGGATACGATGAGAACAACATTTGAGGCATGTTTTAAGACAGCAGAAGATGAGCATCTTTTGTTGACACAGTTAACATCCATCAAGAAACAACCCCAGATGAGCATGAGGGATTTTGTAGCCACTTTCAATAAAATTACCAGCAGAATTCTTGTTGCTGATAGACCCACTGCTGGTAACCTCAAAACATTTTTCATAAGCGCAATGCCTCTAGATATCAATTATGACTTGAGACGGGCACGCCCCACAGATCTAGCGGATGCACAAAAGAAGGCTATTGAATGTGAAGATGACTTAATCTCAGCAGGAAAATGGAAAAGAGAATTGCAAACTAAAGGCAATTCTAGTAATACTACGTCATCTGATGAGATGATTAAAAAATTGTCCAATGAGTTGGTCGCTGTGAAAAAGCAATTACCAAGATTCAATAATTCTTACCAGTGAAATTTTTAGAATATGCCTGGAAGAAGTATGGACAATAAATTTCTGCAACTCAGAGGTCTTCAACCTAGGTTGCAGATTGAAGCCACACCCAAAAAAGGAAATATGTGCATATTTCATTTAACTACGGATCATAGTAATGAGAATTGCCTGGAAACTACTCGTATGATGTAGTTATTGACCACCAATGAACTGAATATAGCAGCTCCTGTTGCAGAAGCGGACACATACTCAAATGGTGACTCTGGAAATTTATTTGTGGAGTATGAATCTGATTCTGAATCTAAAGGCAAATGTTATGCTACTATTGATGAAAACTCATATACGGTGCTCACTTGGAATCAAAAGTTGAAGAACCAATCTTCTAGTCATCCTCATAAAAGTGATCCTAGTCCGCCGATAATCAGTGCTCATACTAATCAGAAAGTGTCAAGTTCTCAGATAGGTAAGGATAAACTACCTTTTGATATTGTTCAATTTTGTGAAGAATCAAAAATTTAGATTTCAGCTCTGGATTATTTAAAATCGCATCCTTTAGAATTAAAAAGATTAGTGGATCAATGTAAAGGAAATGTTTTAGAATTAAATAATAATGCAACTGTGGAAGAAGGGGATGAAACGTTGACAGCTGATTTTTTTCATCAAGAAGAATCCACTGTGTTAGCAACCTCTCCTGGACAAAAACCTCCCCCCTTCTATATTTCATTGTATGTTAATGGATGCAAGTTGAGCAATTGTATAATAGACTCAGGCGCGCCAGATAATGTCATGCCTTATTTCGTAGCCAAAGCCTTAAGTCTTAATCTTACTAAGGTGTATGGGAAATGGTATTTGATGGATGCCAAACAAGTTCCCTTGGTTGGCCAAATCAAAGATGCGCAGGTAGCTTTGGCTTCTCATCCTGAAAAGAAACTCTTGTTGACTATCCTGGTGGCTGACATTTCGGCAAGCTATGGGCTCCTCTTAAGTAGAAGTTTCTATAGAGAATTAGGAGGGGAAATAAAGTTAGATTGGTCTCAGGCTGTCATACCAATAGGGAATAAGAAAGTCAAATTGGAGCCTGAGGAAAAAGCAAAGTTCACTGTCTTAAAATCAGATGATCCTAAAGCCCAAATACTCTATCAGGAACTAGAGTCTAGCAATTATATGTTGTTTACTGAAGAATCTCTCAATGAGAATAAGAAGGAAGATTCAAATGAAAAGAACTCATGTGAAGAAAAGGACCTAGCAGGCTTATGGATTCTTGAATTCGATGGAAGTTGTTCATCATCAGGATCTGGTGTAGGTGTAGTGTTGATCCCTCCTTAGGGAGAACCTGAACCTATGGCATTCAAATTGGAGTTTGGGAATACCAATAACATCATGGAATATGAGGCCTTGCTATTGGGAATAGCAGTAGCAAAAGAAAAAGGAGTAAAAGTGTTGAAAGCTCGAGGTGATGCAGAGCTCATTGTGAGATAGGTTAGAGGGCAATACTCTGTAAAGAATCACAGATTAAAAAATTATAGAAACAAAGTTTGGGATCAAATAGAAGGTCTTAATGCCTTTTCTATCGAAGCAATGCCAAGAGAAATGAATACCAAAGCTGATTCATTAGCAGTCTCTGCGTCCTTATTGTTACCTCACTCAGAATTTAAGGATAAGAAGTATCAAATTGAGATTGTTTATCGAGCTTCTATTCTAGACAATATAGATTCTTGGTAGGTTTTTGAAGATGACAAGGGTTTGCAGTTGTTTTTAGAAAGTGGCAAAATCATCTCTGGACACCAACCCGATGAAAAAGATGAAGACAATTCCAGCCATGAATTGAATGAAAAGTGGGTTGATGAAATTCAAGTATGAGGTGATATCATCCCTCCCTATTTTGTATCTCTGGAAAAATTATTCAATAGGCATGACGCCTACATAAAATAGAAAAGGGCAAAAAAGGGGCCTAATACTGGTGAGTACGAAGGGGTGAATATTGGTGATACTGACAATCCCAAGATGATCAACATTGGCAAATGTTGTTCACCTAAAGAGAAGGAAGCTGCAAGGCTACTTTTTATGGAGTATCGAGATGTTTTTGCTTGGAATTACAAAGATTTGAAAAGCTATGGAGGTGGAAAAATAAAACACCAGATCCCTCTGAAGCCTGATGCAGTACCTTTTTGACAGAAATAGAGGAATTATAATCCTAAAGTTGCAGATGCCATATTTCGAGAGGTGGATAAAATTTTGAAGGCCCGAATTATTTATCCTATCCATCACTCCACGTGGATAGATAATATAGTGCTATTTCAAAAGAAGAATGGGGAAATCAGGATCTGCGTTGATTTCTGTAACCTGAATCAGGCATCTCTCAAGGATAATTTTGCACTTCCTAATATGGATTATTTGCTGCAAACAGTGGCTAGGTCTGAAATGATGTCTATGCTTGATGGATTCTTGGGTTATAATCAAGTTGAAGTGGAAGAAAAGGATCAGCACAAGATGGCATTCACCACTCCATGGGGTACGTTTGCATACCACCAGATGCCTTTTGGACTCATCAATGCCAGTGCCACCTTTCAAAGATGTATGAGTAAAACATTTGCTAATTTAAAAGATCGGATCATAGTAATATATCTAGATGATCTTACTGTGTTTTCAAAGAAAAGAAAGGATCACAAAGAAGATTTAAGGAAAGTATTACAAAGATGTTGAGATGATGGGATTTCCCTCAATCCAAAAAAGTCTGTGTTTTGTGTAACAGAAGGAAAACTCCTTGGCCACATAGTCTCTCAAGAAGGAATCAGAATTGATCCTGAGCGAGTTGAGGCCATTCGAAGGTTAAGTTTGCCAGTGAATAAGACAGGAGTTAAATCATTCTTTGGATAGGTCAATTTCCTTAGAAGATTTTTACTAGACTTTGTAGAAATGACCAAATGCATCGTAGACATGATGAAAGGTCATTCAAATCTCAAGTGGAATGAAGTAGGTAAGTAGGCTTTTCAGAACATTAAAGATGCTATTGCTAATGCCCCAGTATTATGTCATCCAGATTATAGCTGAGATTTCATCATTTATTGTTATGCATCCGAACATACTCTGTCAGCCTATTGGTAAACAGATTGTTCTTCTTTTTATACTCCTTTTATTTGCCCAATGTATATCAAAGAACAACTTTGCTCAACAGTTGGGAAACTATTTCTAAGAATATCTAGTTTCCCTCTGAATTGAGGTATAGCTCCCTATGTGAAAAATATTCAATGAATTTTGTTTCAATTCTAATCCCTCCTACAAGTATGTTCTTAACTAGAGAACAGTAGAGGAAACCGAGTTCCACCCAGGCAAGTGAAATCTCAGGCAGGGTCTAAATGCAGAGATGTTATGTTGATGATCTCCACAATCTTATGAATTTCACAACACAACAATATGAAAATGCATATTATGAAAGTATGATTATGTATGAAATGAAAATGGAGTATGCTGATGCAATTTCACAACCAGTTATAACCCTCTAATTATTCTACTGATTAATCAAATCGAAAACAATGAGACAAAACTCTGTTCATTCACCATTTTCAATTCAATGCAATGAAATGACATCAGATATAGTTGGACAGTAAATAGATGGTATCAAACTTGATTGTCTCTGCAATCAATTTCACACTAGAATTTTTTGACCTTTTATTAACTTCTTTCAAAGAATTTATAGAGTTTACAATGTATCATGCTCGTAGGGACTGATGACCTTTCAATTTTCATGAATACAAAAAGATTAGGAACAAGCAACTTCAAAAATACAATGAAGAGGAAACAATTTGACTCTGTCCCTTCACCTTCCCTCACTAATATTAATCTCTTCCAATACATCATCTTGATCAATGAAAACTTCATCACCTTGAAAAATGGTGTGCCCGTGATCCCTGTTGAGAGGTCTGACATAACACTTCCACCATATTTAATTATTTCTCTATTCTGAATCCTTCCTAATTTTTCCTTTATATTAATTTGATCCTCATAAAACATATTATAGAATAGCACTAATTATCCTTTAGACCTGTAGTGCTTTTCCTATTTTCCGCACGTCAAAGTTAAGTGCGAGAGCGATTATAACTTAGACTGGTCGCATGATCGCAAGACCAAGAAAACTGCCTTGTGATCATGCGACAAGGCATAATGCAAAGTGGGTAGGTGCAGAGGAAGTGCAGAAAAGGACAAGGAAGATTAGAAAAGTGCCCAGCTGGCATCCACATCCTCCAACATTAAGCATCACAAAAATTTTAAATGCAGTTATGTGCCAAATTTCCATCCATCTGGCATTAACTATTTACCTTTTCACATGATCGCATAGTAATACTTTAATCCATGTGATCATGTGACCACTCCATGATTGGTCAACTTCTACAAGCATCTTCAGTCCCACCTGGACATGTGGAAGGATCCCACTTTACCCGCTAAGCATCTCCTGCAACATCTCAGTAAAGCGGAAGCCGTCGATGAAGGATCTATCTTCGTGCTTGCATCATATGATAACCAGTGGACATGGAACACCTTTACACATGTCATAATCTCACATGATTGCAAATAATCTCCCACACCATAGCGGCAAAGTGACTACCATTGATTTAACCTTGCAGGCAAACTCTTTCCAGACCCACCAAGCTACGTGTCTCAATCCCGCTATGCAACAAAGGATCTTCCATGACTTAGCGAAAAAATGGGTAGCATCAATTTTGACCAAAGTGAAAACATGAACTAGGCCCACATCTACTGAGGATTCCATGTGGCTTCATCTCGCATGATCGCAAGACCAGTTTCTCAATCATGTGATCTTGCGGGGACTGTAGATCTAGAGACCGCAGGGCTTCCACTATCTTGTCGCATGATCGCAAGACAATAATTTTATTTATGTGATCATGCGACTGCTCCACCATCCTGGACATGTGGAAGCATTTCATGTTTTCATAAAAGTAAACTTCGCACAACTTGAATCCTACGAAAACACGAAAACCATTGATTTTGCCAGCTGGAAAGTCCTTCTTCAACCTGCACCGTAGATTAAAGGGCACGTGGAAAATCTTTAACTTAAGTGATGCTACCAGATTAATAAAGAGACATGCACTTGGCTGTCAAAGATGAATCAAAGGGTAATGAAGAATTATAAAACCCAACACAGGCGAAGACTGTTGAAACATTTCAAGCTCAAGTAGAAACATTGAAAAGATGCTACGGCCAGCCGAGCTCGGGTGGTGACAATGTAATAAGATTGAACACATGGCTCTATCACTACATCTTCTTCCTAATTCTTTGCACACACTTGAAGATCATGTATTTTGAACATCTACCTGCTTGAGAAAAAGAATCAATTGGAGCATCAAGACTTTGCCAGGTTAGGAACTATAACCTACCCAATGATAAAGAGACTTTAGAACCACCCAACTAGCTTGAACTAAGAAGGCAAAGTGAGGGGAACCTGGAAAAATCATCCTACCCTAGGGAAGACTTAGACTTAGACACAGACATGACTATGACACCAAAATTTTCCACTTGACAGCATAGCCATAAGATGAAAAGTGGTGCAACAACTGGCTCCGACTGGGGACTTGAACATTCCCATTTTTAAGCAATGAATCTTGAATCTTTGGTTTCGCACATGAATGAAAGGGCAGCAACACAACAAAACTGAACAAGGGAGACAAAGCAGCAAGGAAGCTAATGCACACAAAAGAAAAAGGGAAAACCAAACTAGGAAACACACACTAGAACAAAACAAAACTATAGTACAGAACAGGGGATACCTGTTTTCAATTGATCATTTGATATAATTTCAGATCTTGACCATTGTAGGTCAAGGGAAGTACCTCTCCATCCGGATATGCTAGCTTGAAAGAATTCTCCTCAAATGCCTGGTGGATAGTATAAGGACCCTTCCATAATGTTTCAAACTTTCCATGCATCCCCTTGGGAGCTCTCCTCTTATCCCATAGTAACACAAGATCTCCAACCATGAATTTATGGGGCCTAGCTTTCTTATCAAACAAGTTCTTCACCTTCATTTGATGTTGAGTAATATGATCCACCATTCTTTCTCTTTCTTCTTCTAGTTTGTTCAAATACATGATTCTTTTCTCCAAACCATCCTTGTAAATATCATCCTCTATGACTGTCCTCAACTTACATGTTGCCAACTCTAGCAGTAGTGGAAGGTTTGCTTCAACTCCATACACTAGCTCAAATGGAGATATCCCAATTGCTCTCTTTGGAATCACTCTATCAGCCCATAGTGCTTCATGTATCTTTTTGTGCCAATTCTTATGATTGTCTAACACCAATTTCTTAACAATATTAATCAAGTTCTTATTACTTGACTCCGCTTGACCATTTCCTTGTGGGAAATAGTCGGATGAATGACTGATTGAGATACCATACTCAAAACAAAAATTAGTAATTTCAATAGATGAAAAGTAGGCAGCATTATCCATCACCAATTTATGAGGAACCCCAAATCTTACCATAATATTCTCCTTTATGAATTCACACAGTACCTCGGAAGTGGTCTTCCTGGTTGCTTTAGCTTCAACCCACTTCGTGAAGTAATTAGTGGTTGTAATTATGTAAGAATGCCCTGCACTAGATGCTGGATTTATTGGACCTATGAAGTCAAGGCCCCACTACTGAAATGGACCATCTATGATAACTGGTTTTAATGGAAGTGTTGCTAACTATGGTTTACCGAAAAACATTCTGCACTTTTCACATTTAGCCACCCAATGATATGCATCTCTGAACATACCAGGCCAGTAATAACATTGCCTCAGAATTTTAAAAGCTGTAACTGAAGAAGAAAAATGTCCTCCACAAGCCTTGTCATGAAAAGTTTTCAGCAAACACTCCTGTTGTTTCTTATCTACACACCTCAAAAACGTGCCATCAATTGATCTCTTGTAGAGCTTATCTTCCCAAATCACATATTTAGCAGCTTTTAATTTTAAATCCCTTCTCTATTTGGCTGTCAATCCTTCCGAACATTCTCCATAAATTAAAAAGTATGCAATATTTTCAAACCAAGGATCTTGGAGACTTACATTTAAAACCAGTTGATTTGCTACCGGTTCTTCTTCTTCCAAATTTTCTGCTATGGCTTTACATAATGCATTTCCTCTGACTAATTTTGCAGGCTTAATTTCAATATCATATTCTTGAGTTTTGGCAATCCATGAACCTCTATTATTGCAGCCAACATCTTGTTGTGTTAAAATACTTTTCACAACAATATCAGGCACAAAAATTAAAGAATGTGAATGTAAAATATAGAAACGGAAATTCTTCAATGCTTTCACTACAACATATGCATGTTTCTCTGATTGTGAGTACTTCAATTCATGCTCCTTCAAAGGTATACTCATGAACGCTATAAGTTCCTGAATTTCTTCTTTATTTTCTTGTATCAAAATTGCAAACAATGTATGTTCTGAGGCATAGCAATATATAATAAAATCTTTTTTATAATCTGGATGACTTAGGACTGGTGCATTAGCAATTGCTTCCTTAATTTCATTGAAAGCTTTTTTTCCCTGCTCATTCCATTTAAAAGCAACATTACCTTTCATCATGTCCACAATACATTTGGTAATCTCTGAAAAATCAGGAACAAACCTTCTAAGAAAATTAACTTGGCCAAAGAAAGATTTAACAGTAGTCTTATTTGAAGGCAAGCTTAATCTTTGAATAGCTTTCACATGTTCTGGGTCAATCCTTATTCCTTCCTATGACACAATATGGCCCAATAGTTTTCCTTCTGTTACACAGAAAACTATTTTTTTAGGGTTTAGAGATATACCATGCTCTCTACATCACTGTAGCACTTTCCTCAAATCATCTATGTGATCTTTCCTCTTCTTAGAAAACACCGTTAATTCATCAAGGTAAATCACAATTATTTTGTCCTTCATATCAGCAAATGAAGCATCCATACCTCGCTGAAAAGTAGCACCAGTGTTAATCAAACCAAATGGCATTCTGTGATATGCAAAGGTACCCCAAGGAGTTGTAAAAGTTATTTTGTGTTGATCCTTCTTCTCCACTTCAATTTGATTGTATCCAAAAAAGCCGTCAAACATAGACATCATCTCAGCTCCAGCTACTATTTGTAATAGATGATCCATGTTTGGCAGTGCATAGTTATCTTTCAACGAAGCTTGATTTAAATTCTGGAAGTCAACACATATTCTTATTTCACCATTTTTCTTTCTCACCGGCACAATGTTTGCAATCCATGTAGAATGATGTATTGGGTAAATAATTTTAGCTTTCAACATTTTGTCAATCTCCCTGTAAATAGCATCTACTACCTTTGGATTATAACATCTCTATTTTTGCCGAAAAGGTACAACATCTGGTTTCAGAGGAATCATGTGTTTGAAATTTCCACTCATGAAACTCTTTAAATCTTCATAGCTCCAGGTAAAGACGTCTTGATATTCTTGAAATAATTTCTTTGCCTTCTCCTTTTCCTCCATGGTACAGCATTTACCAATATTTATCATTTTGGGATTAACATCTGTCCCAATATTTATATTTTCAAACTCTGCTGTAGTTGGCCCCTTCTCTGCTCTTTTCTTCTTTACATACATATCATGTCGATTAAAGAGCTTTTTTAGAGACACAAAATAAGGTGGAATTGTATTACTTTTTAATTGTATAATCTCTGAATTTTTATGTTTATCTTTCTCTATAGAATCATTTAGATAATTACTTCCTTCTTCGTCATTAAGACTTTCAGCATTCTCCAAAAATAGCTGCAGACCCTTATCATCATTGAAAATCTGCCAATCTTCTATATTGTCTGGTATTGATGGCCTGTAGATGACTTCAATCTGGTATTTCTTATCCTTAAAATCCAGATGAGGAAGCAATAAGGATGCTGATACAGCCAAAGAGTCCACCTTCATATTCATTTCTCTAGGGACATAATTTATAGAAAATGCATCTAATGTTTCGATTTCATCCCAAACTCTATTCCGGTAATTTTTCAACTTATGATTTTTCACTGAATACTGACCTCTCACTTGTTTTATAACCAATTTTGCATCACCTTGAGCTTTTAGAATTTTAGTTCCTCTTTCCTTAGCTGCTATGATGCCAAGAAGTAATGCCTCATATTCAGCACTGTTATTGGTGTTATTAAATTCTAATTTAAATGCTAGAGGCTCTAATTCACTAGTTGGAGAAATTAAAACAATACCAGCACCGGAACTGGATGATGAGCAGCTACTATCAAATTCTAGTGTCCAGATTTGTGTTTCTTTTCCAGAATTTTCATATTTTGATTTTTCTAATTCATTTTCCACAGCATCATCCTCTGTATATAGCATGTAATTACCAAACTCCAACTCTTGATATAAAATTTGGGCCTTAGGATTGTCTAATTTTTGAACTATGAATTTAGATTTCTCTTCAGGTTCTAATTTCACTCTTTTGTTACAAACAGGAATTATTGCTTGAGACCAATCTAATTTAATCTCTCCACCTAAATCTCTGCAAAAACTTATGCTCAACAACAATCCATAGCTAACCAGAATGTCTGCAACTAAGATGGTTAGAAGAATTCTCTTTTCTGGATATGCTGCCAATGCAACCTGTATGTCTTTGATTTGTCCTACCAAACTCACTTGTTTAGCATCCATGGCATAACATCTGCCATTGGCTTTAGTAAGAGTTAATCCTAGAGCTTTAGCCACTGTATAAGGCATCACATTATCCGAAGCTCCAGAATCAATAATACAATTGCTTAACTTCCACCCATTGATAAACAATGAAACATAGAATGGTTCTGGTTTTTGCCCAGGAGAAGCAGCTAGGATAGAATTCTCAACTTCATTGAAAAGGTTTGCAGTCAATGTTTCATCCTCTAATTCAGAACTTGCTACATGATTTAATTCTATATTTTCATCTTTACAATGTTCAATAAATCTTTTCAATTCATTTAAATGTGATTTAAGATAATCAATGGCAGAAACCTGAATTTTAGAATCTTTACAGAACTAAATAAAGTCAAAGGAACTGCACTCCTTACCGGACTGCAAAGTCTTCACTCCTTGATTAGTATCCTGCGTTTTAGGTGCTGGCTGACTTTGTTTTGCTGGAGCATCTTTTGAATCAGCAACTTCCTTTTCCTTTTGTCCTCTAGTGAGCACGTTATAAGTGTGTCCATTGATAGTGGCATAACATTCTCCCTACTTCTCTGAGTTTGATTCATACTCTAAAAATAAATTTTTAGAGTCGCCATTCGAGTATGACTTAGTCTCATCACCGGACAGGGGAGAATTGGGCTCATTGGTAGTCAAAAACTGCATTCTACTGATCACATTTGGACAACTTTCACTATCATGATCAGTAGTCAAATGAAGCACACATCTGTTCACTTTTTTAGGTGGAGCCTCTATTGCTAACCTTTGTTGCAATCCAGGCAATTGCAAAAGTTTATTTTTATTTTCTTGCTCTGAAAAATTCCTTTGGTATGGATTGTTAAATCTTGGGAGCTACCTTTTCAAAGCAATCAGCTCATTTGATAACTTTTGAATCATTTCTTCTGATGAAGTGGTTCCACTTGTACTAGCTCTATTCTAAATTTCACGCTTCCACCTTCCTAAAGAAATCATGTCATCCTCAAACTCTACAACATTCCTCTGAGCTACCTCTAAATCTGTAGGTCTAGATCTCCTTAGTTCAAAATTAACCTCAGGAGGCATAGCACTGATGAAGAATGTTTTTAAATTGCCTGCTGTAGGTCTACTTGCTGCTGGAATTCTATTAGTAATTTTGTTGAAACTAGCAACAAAATCTTTCATGCTCATAGAAGGAAATTTCTTCATTAATGTCAATTGAGCCAACAAAGCATGCTCATCTTCAGTGGTTTTAAAACAGTCTTCAAAAGTAGTTCTCATAGTATTCCAACTCATTATAGATCCATTAGCCAAGTGATAAAACCAATCTGCAACAGCTTCAGTAAGAGTTTCAACAAATAATCTGACTACAACATCTTCATGATTAACTCCTAAAATATTTATAGCTGTGAAAAATGCTTTTATATGTTCATCTGTAGTAATCTTCCCATCTCCTGCAAACTTGGGTATATTCTTTCGGGAACCAGAAGGAAGAGGATGGTAAGCTGCAAAATTGAGTGGCCCAGTAGTAGCTGCCCAAGGTGCAACCATATTCGGTTGATTTTGCAGAGGATACTGTGGAAAATTGATAACTTGTGGAGGAACAACCTCGTGCAAAGTCAATACTTAGCAAGTTGTAGAAAATGTACTTACTACTTTTGGTGGTGATGAAGGTCTGCTTCTAGCTTGACATCCACCTTTTTGATGAGGTACTTCTAACAAGGGAAATCCAAGTACTTCTAAATTTTGGAAAGTTAGGTCCTTTTCACCTTGTTCCCTATCACTCCTTAAGTATCTTGATTGCTCCAGAGTGACTATTTATATTAGTGCTATTTGTAACTCACTCCCTGATCTTCTTTCAGGTTCTATGTATAGCTTCAAATGCTTTCTAGTCATGCGACTATTTTTCCTTCCCTAGCGGAGTCGCCAAAAATCTGTTGGTAAATAGATTGTTCTTCTTTTTATACTCCTTTTATTTGCCCAATTTATATCAAAGAAAAACTTTGCTCAACAGTTGGGAAACTGTTTCTAAGAATATCTAGTTTCCCTTTAAATTGAGGTACAGCTCCCTATGTGAAAAATATTCAATGAATTTTGTTTCAATTCTAATCCCTACTGCAAGTATGTTCTTAACCAGAGAGCAGTAGAGGAAACCGAGTTCCACCTAGGCAAGTGAAATCTCAGGCAGGGTCTAAATGCAGAGATGTTATGTTGATGATCTCCACAATCTTATGAATTTCACAACACAACAATATGAAAATGCATATTATGAAAGTATGATTATGTATGAAATGCAAATGGAGTATGCTGATGCAATTTCACAACCAGTTATAACCCTCTGATTATTCTAATGATTAATCAAACTGAAAACAATGAGACAAAACTCTGTTCATTCACCATTTTCAATTCAATGCAATGAAATGACATCAGATACAGTTGGACAGTAAATAGATGGTATCAGACTTGATTGTCTCTGCAATCAATTTCACACCAGAATTTGCTGACCTTTTATTAACTTCTTTCAAAGAATTTATAGAGTTTACAATGTATCATGCTCGTAGGGACTGATGACCTTTCAATTTTCATGAATACAAAAAGATTGGGAACAAGCAACTTCAAAAATACAATGAAGAGGAAACAATTTGACTCTATCCCTTCACCTTCCCTCACTAATATTAATCTCTTGCAATACATCATCTTGATCAATGAAAACTTCATCACCTTGAAAAATGGTGTGCCTGTGATCCTTGTTGAGAGGTCTGACATAATACTTCCACCATATTTAATTATTTCTCTATTCTGAATCCTTCCTGATTTTTCCTTTATATTAAGTTGATCCTCATAAAACATATTATAGAATAGCACTGATTATCCTTTAGACCTGTAGTGCTTTGCCCATTTTTCGCACGTCAAAGTTAAGTGCGAGAGTGATTATAACTTAGACTGGTCGCATGATCACAAGACCAAGAAAACTGCCTTGCGATCATGCGACAAGGCATAATGCAAAGTGGGTAGGTGCAGAGGAAGTGCAGAAAAGGACAAGGAAGATTAGAAAAGTGCCCAGCTGGCATCCACGTCCTCCAACATTAAGCATCACAAAAATTTTAAATGCAGTTATGTGCCAAATTTCCATCCATCCGGCATTAACTATTTACCTTTTCGCATGATTGCATAGCAATACTTTAATCCATGCGATCATGTGACCGCTCCATTATTAGTCAACTTCTACAAGCATCTTCAATCCCACCTAGACATGTGGAAGGATCCCACTTTACCCGCTAAGCATCTCCTGCAACATCTCAGTAAACTGAAAGCTGTCGATGAAGGATCTATCTTCGTGCTTGCATCATATGATAACCAATGGACATGGAACACCTTTACATGTGTCATAATCTTGCATGATCACAAAGAATCTCCCACACCATAGCGGCAAAGTGACTACCGTTGATTTAACCTCACAGGGAAACTCTTTTCGGACCCACCAAGCTATGTGTCTCAATCCCGCTATGCCGCAAAGGATCTTCCACGGCTTAGTGAAAAAATGGCTATCGTCGATTCTGACCAAAGTGAAAACATGAACCGGGCCCACATTTTCTAAGGAGTCCACGTGGCTTCATCTTGCATGATCGCAAGACCGGTTTCTCAGTCATGTGATCTTGCGGGGACCGTAGATCTGGAGACCGTAGGGCTTCCACTATCTTGTCACATGATCGCAAGACAATAATTTTATTTATGCAATCATGCAACTACTCCACCATCTTGGACATGTGGAAGCATTTCATGTTTTCATAAAAGTAAACTTCGCACAACTTGAATCCTGCGAAAACACGAAAATCATTGATTCTGCCAGCTGGAAAGTCCTTCTTCAACCTGCATCGTAGATTAAAGGGCATGTGGAAAATCTTTAACTTAAGTGATGCTACTAGATGAATAAAGAGACGTGCACCTACCTGTCAAAGATGAATCAAAAGGTAATGAAGGATTATAAAACCCAACACAGGCGAAGACTATTGAAACATTTCGAGCTTAGGTAGAAACATTGAAAAGATGCTACGGCCAGCCGAGCTCGGGTGGTGACAATGTAATAAGATTGAACACATGGCTCTATCACTACATCTTCTTCTTGATTCTTTGCACACACTTGAAGATCATGTATTTCAAACATCTACCTGCTTGAGAAAAAGAATCAATTGGAGCATCAAGACTTCGCCAGGTTAGGAACTATAACCTACCCAATGATAAAGAGACTTTAGAACCACCCAACTGGCTTGAACTAAGAAGGCAAAGTGAGGGGAACCTGGAAAAATCATCCTACCCTAGGGAAGACTTAGACTTAGACATAGACATGATTGTGACACCAAAATTTTCCACTTGACAGCATAGCCATAACATGAAAAGTGGGGCAACACAACCACAGTGATGCAGAAAAATGATGAAGGAATACAAGCTCCAATATCTTTTATGAGTGTTCCTCTGAAGAATCATGAGTTAAAGTATTCACAGATTGAAAAACATGCTTTTGCAGTGGTGAAAGCACTGAGGAACTTTTGATTTTATATCTTACATTCGCACTCTGTAGTCTATGTCTCAAACGTAGCAATAAAAAGTGAATTGCCTCAGGAAGAGGTGGGGTGCAACACCCGAGGATCATGGATAGCAAAGATGTAAGAGTATGATATAGAAATTAGACCCACCAAACTGGTAAAGGGGAATGCTCTGTGTAGAGCAATTGCGGAAGACAAGGCTGTAGGAGAGTTGGAAGAATCTGAAGAAAAATAATTGGTTCTGGCTGTGGGTCTTTGAGATACATGGTTCAAGGATATAGCTTATTTCTTAACATATGGAGAGTGTCCAGAGGGCCTAACAGAAAGGAAAAGAAGGGACCTCAGGTTAAAAGCAGCTAAGTTTGTGATTTGGGATGGCAAACTATTCAAAAAGGCAATAGATGACACTTTTCTCAGGTGTGTAGATAAGCAGCAACAAGAAAAATTGTTGAAGACATTCCATGACGAGGCCTGTGGGGGACACTTTTCATCTTCAGTTATAGCCTTCAAAATATTGAGATAGTGTTATTATTGGCATGGTATGTTCAGAGACGCATACTCCTGGGTAGCTAAGTGTGAGAAATGTAAAATGTTCATAAGACGTCCTCAATTAGCTACTCTTCCGTTGAAGCCTGTCATCATTGAAGAGCCCTTCCAACAATGGGGCCTTGATTTCATTAGGCCAATTAACCTAGCATCCAGCACTGGTCACTAGTATATAATAACTACACTGACTATTTCACCAAGTGGGTGGAAGCCAAGGCAACGAAGAAAACAACTTCTAAAGTGGTATGTGAATTTCTCAAAGAAAATATACTAGTCAAGTTTGGTGTTCCGCTCAAATTAGTAATGGACAATGCATCTTATTTTTCTTCAGTTGAGATCACCAGTTTCTATTTTGAATATGGAATCACTGTTAGCCACTCGTCAGATTACTTCCCACAGGGAAATGGCCAGGCCTATCTAGTAACAAAAATTTGGTGAATATTGTTAAGAAATTAGTATCAGATAATCAGAAGAACTGGCATAAAAAGATTCATGAGGCATTGTGGATAGACAGGGTAACACTGAAAAGGGCAATCGGTATATCACCTTTTGAGATAGTTTATGGAACTGAAGCGAATCTTCCATTACCTTTGGAATTGGCCACAAACAAACTCAGGATAGTAATTGAAGATGACATCTACAAGGATGGTTTATAAAAAAGGATTCTTTATCTGAACAAGCTGGAAGAGGAAAGAGCAGAAATAGTAGATCATATCACTCAACACCAAATGCGGGTGAAAAAGATATTTGACAGGAAGACGAGACCACAAAAATTCATGGTAGGTGATAGTGTGTTGCTATGGGATAAATGCAGTGCTCCAAAGGGAATGCATAAGAAGTTTGACACCCTATGGAAAGGACCATTTGTAATTCATCAAGCATTTGGAAACAATTCTTTCAAGCTGGCTTCTCAGGATGGCAAGGTACTACCACTGACCTTCAATAGTCAAGATTTGAAACTTTACCAAGTGGCAAATTGAAAATAGGTAACCCCTGTATTGTACCATAGTTGTGTTTTGTTCCTTTGTGTTCTCTAGGTTAGTTGCTTTTCCTTGTTTCCTTCTCCTTTGTTCTTGCTTCAATTTTGTTGTGTTGCCGCCCTCTTTGTTTACCTTTTTGCGAAACCAGAGATTTAGGATTCATTTCTTAAACATGGGAATGTTTAAGTCCCCAATCAAAGCCAGTTGTTTCCCCACTTTTCATCCCATAACCATGCTGTCAAAGTGGAAGATTTTGGTCTCACAATCAGGTTTGGTCATGTTTTAGTCTAGGTCTAAGTCTTTCATAGGATAGGCTATCCTTGTCAGGTTCCCCTGCTATTATCTTATCTTTTCAAGCTGGGTGGGTTATTTGGAAGTCTCTTTACAATTGGGTAGGTTATAGATCCCAACCCGATGAGGATAATATGCTCCCATTGATGATCTTTCTCAGATGGAATGATGATTGTGAAATTATGATCTCCAGGCATTTACAAGGAATCAGATGGAAGTTTTCTCATATGACTGATGCAATAACAAATATGGCATTAAAATTTTCAAAAATTCACTCCATAGGGCATTGTGTGTAGTCCAGTTGATGAGACTTCTCTTATTTTTAATATGTACACTAGTAATAGAGAAGTAGAGCTTGCAATTGAAGACATTTGGTTACATTAAAACTTTGCAAGTTAAGGAGATCTCAAGATGTGTTTGTAGAGAGTTGCAGAATAAAGATGATTAATGTATTTTTATATCTTATATGATATCATGTTACACAAGGCTCAGGATATAAAAGGCCTCATCTCAAATGGTAATTAGACTTGGGAGGAAGGTTTTAATATTGATTTATGCATTAAAAATAATTCTTTAAAAGCCTTCCAATACAAAATGATCAAGATATTTACTCAAGAAGAACATACTACTAATCTCAACATCAAAGATGTGATTTGGAGCAGAGCTTTGGATAGTCTCAAATTGGTTTGTATTTAAGTTCTCTAAATATGAAGCAGAGGAAGTCATGAATGGATTAATCCTTCAACCCGACAAGTATTTTGTTCTGACACATAAATTAGCAAAGTTCATTATGATTACAATGAATATGTGGGCTCTTAAGGATGAAAGTGTTGCAGTCCAGCATTCAGTACATAAACAGTGCTCATAAAGAATAAAAAATATCAATTTATGATCATATTCGGATGTTTTGCAGTGCATTCTCTATTCTCAAGTATATTTCAATGCAGTCGATCTTCATAATCATGATACAGAAGTCTGAGAGAAAAGAAAGAAACTACAGTACAGTCGATTGCTAGTGGAGAAGTTGCAAAGTGTAATTCTTTTGGAAGAGCGACAGTAATAGTTCTATACAGGGTGTCAAGCATAAATCAGATGTTTGCATTTGAACTGATCAAAGTGTTCTCTTCAATGAACAATCACATTGATCCACAGGTTCTAAAAATCTAAAATCAGAAAGCTTGTGTATTGGAATTCAATTAAAGCGGAAAACTAAGTTTTTGTGACTTCTGAACTATTTCCGCACCTCACAAAATTACATCAGTTATATAATAATTTGAGATTTAGTGATACGGGATGATTTATCTTAATCCAAAGAACATGTTCCAACCTTCAAAAGTGTATTTCATGCACTATATCAAAAAGTGGAAATTTATATTTTAAGTGCACCGTGACCATTTTCGCACTTGAAATGGGCAAAACCCACCACCTTATATCTTACTGAGTTCGAGCTTTTTTTAAAAATTGTTTTCATGGGTTATCTTAAAATGGTTCAAAGAAAATTTTCTATTTAGAAAGTTTGGCTTGAGAATGTATAGAATGCTTGGGGCGGAAAATTTGATTTTGGGTGCTCCAAAGGTGCGTTTTCCACAGTGTTTGAAGTTATAACAACAAATGAAGACTCGAGAGGTGATTTTATTGTCTTACAGGTTATCAAGAACATTGAACATGATCAGATCATCAAACATACAAGAATCAATGGTTCTAGCCTCATGTAAGAAATGAGTTTTCAGTTATTTTAAAGACAACTGTTACACTGAAATAGTAAATTCTTGTAAGATGGCATGTTAAGAAAGATAGATGCTGCTGAATATCTAACAGAGTCATGATCAGAGACCATGCTAGATGCTCCTTAATGCATCTAAAAAAGGGGTTGAATATCAGTCACGGCAAAGGGAAACATAATAGTACAGAATATGTTGTGCACAGTATTTTATTGGATATTGTCATGGTGATAAGTCATGATTCATTACAGATTCAAATTGCAACTAGTGCCATTTATCTTTATCAAGGATTACTTCTTATGAAATAAAGACAAAGAAGAAGCCTAATGCAGTGAGATGATTGGATATTCATAAAAGGTGAATAGGTCACTTAGATCAAGTGTGTCAACAGTTTTTGTTATGTCAAATTCTCTTCAATAGCACAGAAAAGGGATGTCGGCAGTGATAATTCTTTCATGGATACAAGAATGCAACTGTTTGAGTGACATTTTCCATTTTATGTTCATTAATTTTGATATTTTATATCAAATCATATTGATCTAATGAAGATCTATTCAGTTCATCTTCTCAAACCAAATCAAATGAAAGGACAAAGTCTTATCAGTTCCTCCTTGTTGTGATGTCAATAACACCTGTCTCCAGTCTTTCCAAATTCTGGAATTTGAAACACTTTGCATTCCCATGAGGGGCATATGTTGTAAACTCTATATATACTACTGAAAAAGGGAATAAAAAGGGTCGGAAATTTTTTTGGTGTGGGATACTTGATGTTACAAAGTCAATTGAAAAGTATTTTATGTTAATTATTTTTTGTTCCAATTAGTTGAAATTGTTAATTAGATGGTTCTTTCTCTTAATCTAAGTTATAGTAGGAAGGAAAGGATGTTTGATTCCTTTGTTTCGAGGATGTGAATAAATCCAGTAGGATGTGCTATGGGATATTCAGAGAAGAACTAATTAGGATTTGATCATTATTTCATTTCTCTCTCTATAGTAAGGTGTTAATTATTTCAATCTTGTTAATAGTTGTTGTAGATTAGATAAGTGTTGAGTGTATGAATTCATAGGATGTGTGAGTTCTAGAACTTGGTTCATAGATTAGAGAGTTTTCCTTTCCTGGATTAAGTTCTATTTAGGCTTAATTCGGTTTAGCCTCTTCTGCTCTCGGGTTAAGAGCATACCCTGTGTTAGTTTTAGGATCAAAAACATAATTCATTGCATATCCAACTTAGGGAGCTATACCTATCAATTCAGAGAAAAGCCAACAATCACAGAGCAGCTTTTCAACTGTTGTATTCAGATATTGTTCATAATTTGGGCATTAAGAGTCATTTTCATAGGAAGCAAGAGAGGAAAAATCTGTTTACTAACATACTGATCAAGGAGAATCAATATAATCTCCTATTGAACACTAGGAATACAAAAAAATCTTCATGATAAATATGATTAACAACACCTTGATGGAAGAGATGCCAATACAATATCTGTTCTTTAAGGGACGTTTCATTTTCTTTTGCTACTTTGAATGAATGAAAAGCGCTAAAGCTAAAACAACAACAACAACAACAAGTCTAATTATGAGCTTGTTGAGGCTGTATATGAGATAAAGATGGAGATATAAGAAGATATATGTGTAGCTATAAATGAAATAGGAAGCATGTTGATACAAATCTAAATTTTTGACAGTTTGAACCCTGCAAACACTCGTAAGTTTACTAATTTGAGATCTCCTAGCTAGTATATTATTTTTAATTGAATTTGAAATGATTTTGGAGAGTAGAAAATGTTTCATACATTCTATACTTTAGTACAAAATATTTTAGATATTTTGTACCTTGTAATTTTGACTAAAATTTGTAGGGTCACTCTGACTATTCCCAATCTTCCTAGAAAAGTTCTAATAGTTGTGTATCATATTCCTACACATAGAAACATAGGGAAGAAGGTTGAAGAAAGAGGTTTTCCTTGGTCAAACCCTTTTTTAGGCATCAACCTTGAAAATATAATTAAATTACATAAAGAAAAGACTAGTGAGATGAAAGAGAAGCTAGATCTGAATCATAAATTTCCTTATACCTTCATGGTACAATGCCTCTTTAGATGGAATCAAAAATTTTAATGCAATATCTTTAAGTCCATGAAATACACACCTTGTGTGATGGAGCTTTTAGTTTTCCATAATGGTTGATGAACAAGAAGAATGCTTTGAAGACTTTAAGACTTGGACACTTGAAGACCTTGAGAGTGGTCTTGAAGTCTTGATCCTAGTTATCCTTGATGATAATGGTTTCTTAATTTCAAAAAGAGGAGAGATAAGCCACTTATATACCCCTTACAATATTTTGAAATTCAAAATTGAGTGAGCTCGACCATGGGATCTATTTTCCTACCAAAACACTAAGACAAGGATCCAGACCACATTTGAGCCATTTTAGGTGGGTACATAATATCTCAAATGTTATGTACTAGGGAGAATGTGATGTAATTAGAATGGGAGGCTTAGGAGATAGGGTATATGATAGAAAATAAGGTACATCTAATTTAAAGGTCGATAAGGGGTACAAAGGAGATAAATGGTAACATAGGGCCTATGTAGATGAAAAATTTATTAAAGAAGAAAAATAATAAATGATCGCACATAAAAATAAGGACTTTCCTTGAGTTTTTAAGAAATTGGGTTTTCAATAAGGAGGTTGTATATTCCCCACCTTAAGATGGTAAAATAGGACTATTTTGACATATTAAGGAAAAGAAGAATAATAATAAAGGACCTTTAACACCAGAGAGGTATCCCAAAAGAAATACTCAGTCAAATCCAAAGAGGTCAAAGATCCTATGAGGTCAAGGAAGGCATGAATGAAAAGAGATACCATGCAACAAGTGTAAAGGGATCTAGTTGAAGGACGTTGAAAATAGGATAAAATAAAGCATGAAAATAATCATTGATCCATAGAAGGGAACAATTTACACATTTTCCTATTGTTAGGTAAAGGTATTATTAATGAAGGATGACATGCTTTTAGTACCCAAGGTAAAGGATTTCTTTACCATGGATAACCAATTGCCAATGTAATGAAGAGGCTATGATCAGGGCTACATACCTCTTGTTTAAGAGATAATCCATAATGTAAACCAATAATTCTATGTCAAATTGGACATCACAAGATAAAAAACTGTGACTTAACCAAGAGAAAAGTGGATCCCTAAGAAAATATTGACATACTACCCTTTCCCCCCAAGCATAGAGGAAAGAATGAGAATAAAGAGGATTATTATTCTTCTCATAAAGTATGATCACACCTAAAATTATACCACCATGAATGAAAATGATCCACCAATGGAGAGGTTAACAATGTCACACAGTGTAGAGCAACATAATAGAGACTTAAATGTTATTCAAAGTAATCATAATTGAAAATAAGCTCATTATGGAATGTTATGTGAATAATTTCATAATCAATAATTTTATGAATTTTGTAATGTAAATCTTTCAACATTCATTATTAGGGTGTTCATGATATCAATTGTACATGTAAAAAATAAGATTCATAAGGTTTTGACTATGCTTCTTCTTTCATTTAGGTTGAGTAATCAACTTAGCACAAAAAAGGTTAGGCAAAATTATTTCTGGATTAAATCTAGGCATAGAAGAAATGTTAGATGGTGAGGGAAGGGATGTAAAAAAATGAGGAGGTTGGAAACCAAGACATTGAAGAGGAAAGTGTGAGGTAGGTTTCTAATGCAGGAACATCCAGGGTGTAAGACAAATCTTGCATCACCCAAAAATATTATATAGTTTTTCAATAAGGGTTATCTTTGTGTAAGATTTCTATTTTTGGCAAGTTTACTATTTTTAGTAAGTTTTTTATTTGAGAATGGATTGTTCCATTTTCTTCCTTGGAGATTCATTTTGGATCTATAAGTCTTCTAATAAATTTTCATAGCAAGATCATGTCTAGTTTTGAAGATATTGAATTCTCTATTTTGGTGGGGTGGTGCAAAAACTTTGAACTCGGTTTTGAAGGATTTAGAAGCTTTGAAAGGGGGTTCAAACATTGATCCTCTAGCACTTCTCTTTCTAAGGGATATAGAGAACTTTGAGATGTTTTTGAAATAGGTTTATAATATCCAATCAACTCAATGGTTCACAAGTTATGGTTTTTGGAAGTTGGGCCATCATGACTCCATTTTCATTAAAAAGGGAAGAGAGAGAAAAATCACTTAAGGTGGGAAATTAAACCACTGGGTGCCAAAATGGGATATTTTCACTTTCTAGAATATTCCAAGGTGGGTAATTATGGTACTTAAATAGCGCTAAATGAGGATTTTAGGGTTCAATTTCAAAAGTGTATATTATGGCTTTGCCTTGTAGATTATTGTAATGAAAATGTCAATGTAGTTGTAGCATGTTACTTTTCTGATTATTGTAATATAATTTCATTGAAGATAATAGAAAGTAAGTGTTATGTTATTTCCATTGTTATGTCCTTTCAATTTTGTGTTTATTTCCCTATTATGTTGTATGTTTTTCATTAAATAAGAGGATTACCCTTCATAAAGTGGTATTAGAGAAGAAGTTCTTGAGTGTTTAGATAGATTGTTGAACATGAGACATTTTGCACCAAGATTATATTTGTGGGTCTAAGAGATAAGTATAAAAAATGCCTCCACAAAGGAACTATGGTGGAAGATTTGTGGGTGTGACAGAACAGGGCTTTAGAGCCCTATAGAGGCAAGTAAGAGCACTACAAGTGGAGTTGCACAAAGGAACTAATATTAGGGAAAGAGATGTGAGAGACAATGAATTTGAAGAAGAAGGAAATTTTGAAGAGGAGAATGAAATGAATAGGGATCTTAATGAAGTTAGGTTTTTGAGGGCCATTTCCAAGATTGGAAAGAGACCAAAGATGAAGTTTTTAAATTTTTTGGAAATCTTAATCTAGAAGGGTTGATCAATTGGATCAATGATATGGAGGACTATGTTGAGCTTTAGGAAATAGAAGATCCTAAGAGGGTCAGATTTGCAAAGGCCAAGTTGAAAGGTCATCCAAAAACTTGGTGGAAAGAGGTTCAACTGGAGAGAAATAGAAGAGGGAAGGAGTATACAATAAGGAGGGATCATATGGTGGAAAAACTAAAGAGACGGTTATTCTCATTGATTATGAGATTGATTTGTTGAATAAAATGCAAGGGTTGAAGAAATCAATAAAATATGTCTAAGAGTATACATAAGAGTTCTATCAAGTTCTTATTAGAATAGGTCATTATAAAGTTAACAAGGAGAAGGTTTCCTGTTACATAAATGGGTTGAGGCCAAGTATTCAAGAAGAGTTGATAATGACAAGAATTTCTATCATTGAAGATGCATATCAATTTTCTTTGAAGGTAGAAGAAAAATTATAAAAAAATTGAGAGAAGACAAACTAAAAGAGGTCATGTTGTAAATCCTAGTGGACAATCTTATGGAGCCTAAAATGAAGATCAAAAGAATAATGGTGACTCTAGTAGAAGTCAAAATTAGAGGGGAAAACATTTATATCATCCTTTCAATCAAAGTAACAGAGACCAGAGAGGAAGTGGAAGAGGCAAGGACTAGGAAGAAGAGGTTTTTGTGGGACATATTTTGATTATGGAGAAGGAAAGAGATTATGAGTGTCCTTGGCATCATGGCAGAACAAATAGAAGAATAGAATGAAATGCATGAGTTGCACATATAGATGAAGATGCAAAGTTTCCATATTCTAAAGATGTTAAAAGAGGAGAGGTCCATGTCACCAGAAGAATCTTGCTAAATGATGAGAATGAACCTGAGAAAAGGAAAATTTGATTTGCATAATGTTTAAGTGTAATGGTAAAGTATGCAATTTCATTATTGATAACAGTAGCATTGATAACCTTATTTCAATAGAAATGGTTCATAAATTAAAGTTAGAAAGAAGAAAGCATCAAAATCCCTATCAGATTGGTTGGTTGCAGAAGGAACCTAAGTATTTGGTCAATGAATAATTTCTGGTAATGTTCAAAAATGGAAATTATCATGATGAGGTATTATGTTATATTATGCCTATGGATATTTTTCATCTTTTGTTTGGGAGACTATGGCAATTTGATCATTGTGCAATACATGATGGGTAGGCAAATACCTATTCTTTAACAAAGGATGGAATTTAACACAAGTTGAAGCCATTAAAGGAAACAAAATAAAAGGTACATAGTAATGGAATAATATGTTTAGTTGAAGGAAGGAAGTTTCTAGAAGGCATAAAGCATGAACATATGTGTTTTTCTTTAATTCTAAGAGTTGATAAAGAGGAAGTGGAAGATATACTTATGGAAGTCGTATATTTTTTGGATGAGTTTCAAGATATTATATTTGATAATGTCCCTGATGGATCACCCATAAGAAAGATTAGTAATAAAAGGTGTTGGCATAATTAATTATTCCTAATTACACTATACTTAATCTTACTTAGGTTAATACATTGCATAGTAATTTGTGATTGAGACACCTAGGATTGTGCACCTCATTCAAGCACATGGTGTAGGAGAAATTCCACTTTTGGTGTGATAGTTGTCTTCACATACCTCATTGTGTGTGAGATCCAGCTTTCGTGCTCTTATCACATTATCATCCTAATCCATTGCACATACTTTATTGCATAATGGAGGATGATCCACATTTGGTGGACATGTGATTACACCTAGCATAGGTGATAGCTTATCAGCTCCTTATCATTCTCTCTTATTGCCTTTCCTATATAAGGAGGCCTATTATGTAATCATTTGACAATAACATTGATACATTCATCAATTCAATCAAGGTGAATTCATTGGATCTATTCAATCCATCCTTGCATTCATATTTTCTCTCTTGTACTTTTCTTCAACCTCTAGATCCTTGGTTCAATATTTGCTATTTGCAAATTCTTACATGGTATCAGAGCCATTGGAGTGTTTTAGATCAGCCGATTTGAAAAGATCTTGATGCAAGCTTTGAAGGTCCAAATCCTAGATTTGAGAACCAGCGTGCAATAGAGGCATCTTGGAGTAGATCTGACCTCACCATTGTGTCCAAGAGGTTGTTTCAGTTAAAATCGACTATAAACTCTCCCATATTCGGTGAAAGTCAAATCTGAGGTAAAAAAATTTTGCAAATTGAGCCGTACGGCCCGATCTGCACCTCTAGTATGATTTTATTATAAAAAAAAAATTCATTTTTTTAATTCTATTTTATTCAAAAAAAAAATTTCCTACAAAAATTGTTTTTCAAGCTAGTATGTGCCCAGGGAATATTCCCTATCATCTGCACACATACCAGAGCATATTCTGATCAAAGCACGAAGGGAATGCATTAGCACACTGAGCTGCAGACCAAAGCCACGCTTTGCCTTTACTTCATTTCAAGTTTGGCATGTTTGCATTGATAAAGGGATGCAAGTCCCTTCCCACATTGCATGTGGGATTAAAAATCTTGGTAGCAGCTCTCCGCCACCCACCAACCACCTCTCCTAGCAGCTGCCCCAAATCCGTTGTTGTACACCATGGCTCATCAGCTCAGCTGATCCTCCGCAGACCTCAGCCGAATCACCACTGGCTACTACTCCACCGCCGGCTACTGATCCACAGGCCCCCACTACTCTGTCAACTTGAATCTCCTCGGCCGCCACTTCTTGGCCACCATTCCTCCACTAAGCATGTAGCTCGAGCGGTCCTCCGCCGGCCCTGCGATCCCTGCCATGTGGGCCCCTTTAAACACGTGGTCATCACCATCGCAACACAGTCAGCCACGCAGGCCGTCATGTGACATCCAACACCAAGCTGCCACATCGATGCCCCATCTGCACCATCCAACCGTCACATGCCACATTAGCAGGGTACGACACCACATCAGCTTGTGATAGTACCATGACATGCCAGCATCTGTACCATACAGATCACCCAGTCAGCTACCACCCTCTCAGTGTCCTAAAATTGATGGCCATCTAGTCGTCGCAACAGGGTGAAATTAGGTTTTTTTTACGGTCGTATGAATGTAAAATTTAACGTAGTGCTTCACTGACATCGGCAAAGTTTGGAGATTTGCCAGCCTTCACCATTTGCATTTTTGATTTGACAGTCCAACTTTGAGAGGCCATAACTTGGTCATTCGGGCTCCAAATCGGCTACAATTTTTTTTGAAATTGGGTAAAATTTCCTAAGCTTTCCAGTGGTGGTGTTGATTTTGCATTTTGGTGGCCTGATTTGTTAGAAATTGTATATCTTGTTGACTATTCCTATCTATTCCTGATTTCTGCAAATTCCAAGGCTTCGTTTGGGCACATACAGTAACATTTTGAGGTGAATTTTTTTTTGAAACTACATGATTTTGCATCTACTTTCTAGATCTACAATAAGATTTGAGTGATTTTAGGTAGACATATCACTTTAATAAATAGGTCATTTTGGGGCTATAATTGCACTTGGTTAATCCTTGGATTTCAATTTTCTAATTTGCATCAGTCATTTGAAGGAGTTATCAGTAGTTATTAGTCATTATTTGGTTGCAATATGGATAATTCAAAGGTTAAAATCCTCACTCCATATAACTACCATGAATGGAAAGTTTTTTTAAGTGATCATTTTTTGAGTCTTGGATTGCTTAGAATGACTATTGGGTAGGATCAAGAACCTCAAATAAGTGTTGTAGAAAGGCAAAAATGGTTTGATCGAAGGGATAAAGCACTTGGCTCTCTTAGATCATCCATCTCTCTAGATTTGCACTTTCATATTGCATATTGCACACATCCTCATGATGCTTGGGTCACATTGGAAGGACTCTTTGGTAAATCTGATAGGATGAGAAAATTTAGATTAGAGAATGATCTCATAGGTCTTAATCCTAGTGATTTTGACAATATTCAAGATTTTTTCTCTAAGTTCAATACTATTAGATTGGAGCTTTCTTCATGTGGCATTGTTAAAGGGGATGAACAATTGATCTTTTCTATTCTTTCCAAGCTTGGTCCTAATTATTCTATCTTTGTTTCTACATTCTATGCTACTATGGATGCTCTTGGTAGTGCATACAAATTTCCCTCTCTTGATGAATTTGTAGCACAGCTCATAAGGGAACAAGCAAAGTTGGCACACATGGGTCAGTTGAAGCCTTCCACACATCAAGCATTGATTGCAAGTGAGTCTACTTCAAAGGCTTCTAATGGAAATGGAAAGAAATAGAATAAGGATCCTAAGCCTCCAGTAAAAGGTAATGAATCTTCTTCACTAAAAAGTACTGAATCCAAGTCCTCTTCAAAAGAGGAATCATATAGAAGAAAGGGAGATAAATGTGCATATTGTCAAAAGTTAGGACATGATGAGCATAAGTGTTTTCAAAAGAAGATTGATGAGCTAACTCACATTATTTAGAAACACAACATTAAGTTTCCCTCATCAGTGTCTACTCCTTCTTCTACACATTTGGCAGCTTCTACATCTCCATCATCATCCAAAGATAAAGGTAAAGGACAATCACTCATGGCTTCCACACATCTTGAGCAAGGTAAATGGCTTCTTGATTTAGGTGCATCACATCATACGACATCTTCTATGGATATGTTTTCTTCTATTGAGCCTTGTAATTCTCCTAATATTTTGATGGGTAACAACACATTCATGAGAATTTGTGGGAAAGGTTCTATTCATATGGGAGAAGGGACATTTAATGATGTTATTTGTGTACCATCCTTGACCACTAATCTTCTTTCTATTTACCAAATAACACATGGGGCACAAGGTAAAATTGTTGAGTTCACTCTTGATTATGTCTACATTAGGGACATGGAGACTAGAGATGTCATAGGTATGGGAGTTGTTGATCATACATCATGCTTGTATTCTTTTTCCACTTTTGTTGATAATGATGATGATATTCATGATGTACCCATCCCTTTTCCAAGGGATAATTATGAGGAGAACTTTGGGCACTTGAATCATTCTATTGTTGAGACAAGTGTTGATCTTCCTACTCCTCCACCTCCTGCTTCTTTAGACATGGGCTCTACTATTCAGCAGGATGATCATAGTGTTTCAGATCTTGCAGAATGTGATGACTATTTGGATGCATCTTCAACATTTGTTGATTCTCATGATGCAGATTTGGAAGGCATACATGAGGGGCTTTCTCTTTCCCTTGATGATAGTTTCAGCACAGATGGGGACACTTCTTCACCTTCTTTGGAGATTGGTGTACTTGATTCTTCTCCTTCTTCACTTGATTTGTCACATGATGTGATAGATTCTTTGAGCTTGGAGATTCCTAATCAATCTTCAGAGATTCATGCATGGAGACCTTCATCTTCTTCCTCATTCCATTTTCACATGGATTGGCTTCTTCAAAATTTGATGTATCTATTTCTTCCTAAGGGGAGACATGTTTCTTGTAAGCTTTGGTTGATATATTGTTTGTAGGTACTCTTCATCAACATGGGCGCTTCTACATTAGGGGGGGGATATCATGTCTCCAACTATCCTTCTTATGGGGGGATACTTCTTTGTATATACATGATTTATGTAGTTCTTGGGGGGTCTTGAGCACTCCATCCATCCATGCATCTTGTTTTCTTCTCTCTTTTTGGGGGGGAGGGTTTTTCCCATGAGGTTTTTCCCCTTTCTCCACTTTATGAGAGTTATGCATTTCATGTATTGCATTTTGTACATGGGTACCTAACATGGCCTAGTTTCCGGGACCCATCTTGCATTGTGAGTTTAAGTGCATTCCCCTAAGTTGCACTTAAGCAGGGGTGTTGGTGTAATTAATTATTCCTAATTACACTTTACTTAATCTTACTTAGGTTAATACATTTCATAGTAATTTGTGATTGAGACACCTAGGAGTGTGCACCTCATTCAAGCACATGGTGTAGGAGAAATTCCACTTTTGGTGTGATAGTTGTCTTCACATACCTCGTTGTGTGTGAGATCTACCTTTCATGTTCTTATCACATTATCATCCTATCCATTTCACATACTTTATTACATAATGGAGGATGATCCACATTTGGTGGACATGTGATTACACCTAGCATAGGTGATAGCTTATCAGCTCCTTATCATTCTCTCTTATTGCTTTTCCTATATAAGGAGGCCTATTATGTAATAATTTGACAATAACATTGATATATTCATCAATTCAATCAAGGTGAATTCATTGGATCTATTCAATCCATCCTTGCATTCATATTTTATCTCTTGTGCTTTTCTTCAACCTCTAGATCCTTGGTTAAATATTTGCTATTTGCAAATTCTTACAAAAGGGACTTGATTCCTAGAGAAAGTTTTCCAAATAAGGCAGCCCATAGAATGACCCTAATAGAGAGTGAAGAATTGAATAGACAAGTGCAAGAGTTGTTGTGGGAGTTGATTTGAGAGAGTTTGACCCCATGTATTGTATGAGAAATACTAGCACCAAATAGAAATGGGGAATGGAGGATGTGTATGGTTTCTTAGGCTATTAATAAGATTACTATCAAGTATAAGTTTCCCTTGCCAAGAATGCATGATATTATTGATTTCTTGAGTGGAGCTAAGTACTTCAAAAAGATAGATATGAAGATTGGATATCACCAAATCCATATTAGAGAAGGAGATGAATGTAAAACAACCTTCAAGACAAAGGAGGGCTTTTATGAGTAGTTAGTCATTCCTTTTGGGCTAACTAATGCACCAAGCACATCCATGTGGTTCATGAATGAGGTATTGAAAGAATTTTTGAGCAAGTTTATTATTTTTTACTTGGGTAATTTTTTATCTTCAGTAAGGCATTGGAAGAGAATATAATGCATATTTGTAGGGTCTTTGAGAAGTTAAGGGAATAAATATTTTTGATTAAATTGAGTAAATGCAATTTTGTGAAGGATTTAGTGTACTTGGTATTTTTTGTCTCAACAGATGGTCTTAAAATGGACTTAGAGAAAGTGAAGGCTATCCTTGAATGGGATACTCAAAGGAATGCTACTAAGGTAAGATATTTTCATGGTTTGGCTAGCTTTTAAAAAAATTAGTTGTATCTATGGACTCTTAACTAAAACTATGAGAGGGTATGGAAAAGAGTTTAAGTAGACTATAGGAGAAACACAGAGTTTTAATTTGTTGAAGAGAAAAGTTACAAAGACACCTTCTTTGGAACTTCCAAATTTTAATAAGGTGTTTCAAGTAGACTGTGATGCTAGTAGCAATTCCATTGGAGTTGTTTTGAGTCAAGAAGGTAAACTCATTTCTTATTTTAGTGAGAAGTTGAATGATTCCAAAAGAAAATATTATGTCTATGATCATGATTTTCCTTCTATAGTTCAGGAATTGAGGAAGTGGAGACATTATATTTTTCCTAGAGAATTTGTTTTTTTTACTGATCATCAAGATTTAGAGTATTTGAATAGCTAAGGAAAGTTGAATAAAAGGCATTTAAAATGGGTTGAGTTTTC
Organism: Chamaecyparis obtusa; assembly: GCA_027943335.1. NCBI lineage: Eukaryota > Viridiplantae > Streptophyta > Pinopsida > Cupressales > Cupressaceae > Chamaecyparis > Chamaecyparis obtusa. Next base: position 327,757 of record BSBK01008738.1, on the reverse strand, counting down.
GTAGAGTTACACTTTTTTTTTGAAACACATGAGTGGGAAGTCTAATAGGGTTGAAAATGCCTTAAGTAGGAGGTAGGATTTTTTGAAAAAGATGCAGATCAAAGTTGTTAGGTTCAAGGAACTCAAGAGTTTGTATCCCAAGGATCCCAATTTTGGTGAGGCCTAGAGAGCTTGCAAAAAACTTTTTATTCTTAATATGACTAGATGGTTGAATTTTATAATCCAATATGGTATGTTATTTAGAGGTAGTCAATTAT